>JAVJIF010008674.1:0-148651 GCA_038442645.1 Agave tequilana
TCATCTATTGAGCGAGCGGGTTGAGAGTTAATGGCCATGATTACAGTAACTGACTCATGAAAGTTTTTAAGGGTCAGCCATGCTCCTTCAACTGTGGCCATCACAGTTCCTCTCACGTAGGTAAGTCCTCCAAGGATACTATAGTTGGATGTTATACCCTCCAAACTATATGCGTTGGACTTATTAAGAGTTTAACTCATCTTTACCTAACTGTATCATAAGAGCATCCTCACCATAGAGAAGGGGGTGGTACTACAACGCTACATATAAGATATAAATATCTCTGGGTTGATACAGCACATGAGTGTCACTAGTCCAACTTATTACTACCTCATTGAACCTCATGGAACTAGCTCCCAATCAAGTAGGTTGGTTTCCGTTATCGGCGAACTCTACTATACATTTAGCCCCATCTTCCTCGATGAATTTAGGATCACACTCCTAAAATGACCCTTAGTCAGAATTACTAAGTTTTTCAGGGTCAGACAATGGCTTAACAGTTTTTTATTTTCAGTGGTGACAGTCAGATATTTAATTCTTCATGACTACATTATTATGACTCTTGACACCTTTTATTAGTCCTATAAACCTTTGGGAAATTGTCAGAGTCTCCCCCTCATTTGGGACCAATAGATAGTTTATAAAGTTTTTCTTATTCTCTTAGTTTTAAACTGAATAAATTATACGATAATAGTTTTATGATAAAGCATATATTCATTGCATTTGATTATTCAAGTATTTAAAGTAATATGTGTATACATATATTTAATTTAATAAAAAATAATCAAAAAATTTATAATTATCAAAATCATTTTAATGAACACTTAGTGTTAAATCTAAGTATTAACATGTAATTCAGATATATCTAAAATATAGTTTAAGCATATATTTATCAAAACTTTAAGAGATATACGTGTAGCAGAGGAAATCATTTATTATTCATTCTAGTCACCCTATTAAGACATTGATGGTGTCCCAGATTGAATTTAGTATCTTATTAGATGACTGCAAATTGGTTCTTTACCAGATAGCAATATATTCTAATTTGTCTTGCCATTTATTATCTATTTTACTCACCCTATTAAGACAATAATGATGTCCTAAATTAGATTTTAGTATCTTATAAGATGGCTGCAAATTGATTTCTTACCAGATAGCAATATCCTAATTTACCTTACTATTTATATTATTAATAATATTTGAATTTTTATCTTAGACAATTGTCATTGTCTTAATTTAGTGATTAGGATATAAATTTAAATTTTTTTCATTATACATGCAACTTTAATAATACTTGCATATAATGTATGCAATATATATCTTTAGTTTTGAAAAATGTCACATTTAAAATCTTTAAGAAATTTTAAATGATTTAAAAAATATTTACAATTAACATTAAAATTATAATATTCTTTCTGAAGATGTAAAACTTCAAAGAATGCTTGAAGTGCATGACTATTATAAAAATATAATAGTCATTTAAAGTATTTTAACTATATAATGATGCACTCATAATTTCAAATTTTCAAATTTAATATATATATATATGCATACAATTTAATAAATATTAAATTACAACTTAAATAAAATTTTATCATAATTTATTTATTTTTAAAATTATGAATATACTTAAATAGGAGATGCGTAAATTTTGACGGTTATGAATTAACTTTAATAAAAAAATTAAATTTATAGCCGATAATTTTAACTTGATATATCAATTAGATCTTATTACTTGAAAGCCATTAATGAAATAAATAATATATAATATATATATATATATTATATATATATATATATATATATATATATATATAAAATTTTATCTCTTAGAAAGTGGGAGATTATAATTTTTAAAGATCAAACTGAACTTTGATTTACAAGGAGTCCAATATATATTTTTTTCAAACATAACTTTAATTGATCCCAATTAATATTAGAAGAGGTAAAGTTGCACATGGCGGTTTAATAATCCCACACATGGATAGACTTTTTATTTAATATACACATTTACATGAAAAAATTATAAGATTTACTCATGCAAACATAATTTCACCATTGGCATATTTTCTAATTGTAGCTTCAAGATAATCATATTGATTGAAATTTTCAATTCTACAATGTTCCTCATACTAGATTTTCTAGAGAATAGGTTAGGATTTCAATTCTAACTATTTTAGTATTATCCAATCATGATTTATATCAAACTCAAATATAGAAGATAACGAAATCTAGATCCAACCATAATATAAATTAAGGCTAATCCTAAATAGATTCAGATATGTCTAAATGTTGGTGTATACGCTAGCTAGACAACTATATTATTTTTGGGGTTATAGCTAACATAAGTTGATAAAGGATTTTAAATTTATTGAGTTAGTTAAAATCTCAATTTTACCAGTCTAATTAGCCAAGTCGGCGTAACTCAGTGGGAGATTTTTCGCTCTAATTACAGAACCACGTTGAGTACCCTTTCTTAATTAAACACCAATTGTACGAAATTTCAAGAAAAAGATTTACCCTTTAGTTTTCTTGTCCTGTTGAGTTTTATATCCTAAGAAGCCTATATCTAGTACAGTTGAGATTTACATTTAGAGAATGAATGTATCACTATCAAAGATCATCCCTAAGTTGGTAAACCAATAATCTAAGTTATCCATAATGTCTGAAAATACTAGATGTATTATGTAATCAATACTTTTATCAACATGAAAAATTTATAATATAAATTTGAGTTGATCAATTTTAAATTAGAGTATGCACAATAAATATTTAAGGGATCTTGTTTAGTTTCAATGTGTAGAAATAATATAATTTAGTTAGATATATGTTAGAATTCAATACAAGAGTAGTAAGATATTTTTAAAAAAGAACTCGAATTAATTATAACATGTAATTCAAATAAAAAACTAACATGTATATCTCATTATTCGAATACTCGTATTTGATAGATAATCTCTAGTGTGTTGCAAGTAAATTAATGAATAACTAGAGAAACATAGATCTCACAAGTAAAGATGATAAGAAGATATGATATACATAAATATTTGCATTCGTTGATCATGCATTAAAATTGCACAAACTTATATAGTACAAATATTATACAAAAATTTTCTAATTATTTATCACATTTATGATGCATGAGACTCCTTTTAAAAAGTTAGACGATTGCATGGTTGGAACTCGGTGGTTAGGATGTATAAATCAGATGTTTGACATTGGAGGCGTGAAATTAAAGATCTAAATGATATTCATTATCATTGTTTTCTTATAGCAGCTGCAGATTATTTTAGTATTTATTTTTCTGCTTGAAATAAAAGACATTATGGTTAATGTAGAGTCTGAAGCTCTAAATTTCTGATATAATTGGATTCAAAAAAAATATTGTATAAGTTTACTTTATGAAAGGGAGTTATTAGTGCAAGGACTCGGGGCACCGTCCCAAAAGTCTAGCCTTCTAGGTAGAGTTGCTCAAATCCTTATATACTCAAGACCATCCCCATGTCTAGCCAATGTGGGACTATTTGTTTGACCCAAATTTCAACAACCCCCTCGCACAAAGAGTCTTCCTGCAAGCTCATCTTCACACCTAAAAGACATATGCTCTATCGAGATTCTCTGCACTGTGTTTCAGCACACGCCTTACGTGAAGCACAACTTGCAGCTTATTACTGAAAATACACCTAGAGAGGGGGGTGAATAGGTGTAAATGCTAATCTAAAACTAAATGCAAAACTAAGTGCGCTAAAAACGGAAGCTAATGCAAATGTTGCACAAACTAATACAATACAACAAGTGTAGCCGAATTCCCCTTGCGAGGCTCTGGACTAACTCCCCTTGATTCCCCTTTAAATGGGTTGCGGTGCTATGTGAAGCTCTTGTTGGATGAGTATAAGTTAGGCACACACACACAAGCAATCCAAGCAATGTGCACACACAATCAAGCCAAGCAATCAAGGATATAGCAATATGGATTATGCAAGGCACAACACAAGCAAATAAATATGACAAGATGAAATATGCTCAACACAAGCAAATATGATATGAATGAAGTATGATGCTTTGCACAATATAAATGAGAGAGAGTTAGAGAGACAATGGATCAATCGCAAAGACCAAGATATGTTTTCGAGGTTCGAGCACCTTGCTCTACATCCCCGCCTACACCACCGTGTAGGATTTCCAATCCACTATCTCCCACCGAGGGAACCTCTACCGAAGAGGATTTGTTACAACACTAGGAGTACCAAACTCCTCTCTCAACAACCACTTCACAACCGAGGGGTAGGCTCGTAGCCAAACAACAACCAATCCACACCTCTACCGAAGAGGGTTTACAACCAAATCTCCACCTCTCACTAGAGAGAGCAAACCAATCACCCGATCACCTCTTAGAGGGATACAACAAGAATAAGGGTGTACAACAAGTGGTTCCAAAGACCACACACAATCTTTCCTTTCTTTTCTCTTTTCTTTTTCCACAAAAACAAGATCCTAATAGATTAGGATAGGTGATAGCTCAAGTGTGAAAAACTAAGTGTTTGGAAAACAAGCAACAAGAAAAACACTTGGGAAAATCCTTGCAAAAGATATAGAGTGAAAACCAAGACAAATCTCCCAAATTCCTATTTTCTTTGATTTTTTCAAAACCTAAAACAATAAAGATTAAGTCTTTTTAGCACAAAAACTATTTTGAAAACTTGTTTAAACACTAGAGAAACACAGAATTTTTCTCCTTGAAAACCTTAGCCAAAATCCCAAGAGATGGGGTTTATATAGGCCAAAACAGAAACTAGCCGTTAGAGCTGAGCTGGCAGCTCTGACAGGCAACGGTCGACCAGCCGGTCGACCGTCCAACGTCATATTTGACCCGTTGGAGCTACCGGTCGACCGCCCGGTCGACCGAAACAAACAGAGAGCAGAGCTCTCTGCAGCGGTCGACCGTCCGGTCGACCCAAGCAAAAACAAGAGCAGAGCTCTCGGCCCGGTCGACCGGTACGGTCGACCGGCCCGGTCGACCGGACTTCAGCCAGTCGACTAATCAGGTTAGTAGTCGACTGGTTGAAGCCTGGAACAGATTTATGGGTCAGAAAAACAGTTAGAAATATTTTCTAGAATCTTTTAACACTTCAAAATTCTATAAAACTTGTTTTATCTTTTTGTATTGAAACATAAAAGTGATAAAAATTTCAAGACATATATCAACATATCAATTCATTTTTGTGTCTTGCTAATTTTATCAAAACCAAAACTTGTATTTTTATCAAACTTGGTTTTTCAACACATGAATAGGGATATCAAAATAAGTTTGTTTAGCACGTTTAAACCATGTATGTATATCTAGAACATATCTAATATACATAGAAGTAAAGTAAACTTGTTTTGATCTACTATTCATGAAAACCAAATCCAAAACATAAAAACGTGTGTGTTTGTGCACTTGAGCATATCAACTATTCTAAACTTTACAAATGGATCTAAACTTTACAAATGGATCTAAAACTCATAGTCTAAACTAGGATACCTAAGTCTTTGAGTCATCAGAAGACTTGCTCCCAAACGCGATCCACCGAGTGCAAAGGTATGATCTTTAAGCTTTGGCACCGGAAATCACCATGATAAGCTTCCAAACACCTCTTGTTGAAGCTATCACCAAACTAATATCTTGGTTAATGATCTGAAACTTAAACAACACAGATTATTAGTAAACATAACTACATGAGTTAATCATCATCAAAACTAGAGTGGAAGGCCTTTGGCCAACAATCTCCCCCTTTTTGATAATGACAAAACTCATGGAGTTATATATGCATGGATTTGCTCCCCCTTAACTCATGCATAGCCAAATAAACATAATAATATGCAATGAAGGCTCTTAAAAACATGAATGCACAAATATGCATAAACAATAAAGGTTCTAGATACCAATGAAATATTTAAGGCAAAGCATGCTCTAGATACCAATTAACAATAAACATTTTCTAGATGCTCTAGATACCAATAAACATACATTAAACTATATTAAACTTAATATATGCAAAAAAAAACATAACTATGCATATATATAAAACTCACAAATATTCTCCCCCTTTTTGTCAATCATCAACAAAGGGGTTAACATTCAAAAACTATAAATAAAATGAGGGGTAAAATTTTTCTCCCCCCTTTTTGTGTCAATCAAAACAATGCAAACAATGGTCTCCCCCTTTTTGTCTAAAACAAAAACAAAGTCAATAAGGGGTGACTACAAACATGATATCATTAAAAATATGTCAATGAAGCATCTTGATACCAAATGAAGATAACAAAGATTAATAAATGTTATATGCTATATACATTCATGAAGAGGAAGACGCTAAGTTAGCTTCCCTACACATATGAGTTACATGAAGAAAGGAAGACACGCCCTAATTCACATACACAAATATGTAATGCATAAAAGGAGATGTGAAGCTCCCCCTACACACGTGTACCACATAAGGAAGAGTTGTCAAGCTCTTCAATACAAGATACACTCAACATGAATTTATACACATATAGGCAATGTAAAATAAATATGTTTTCCTTAAACAATTTTGAGATACCAATTTAAAACATTTAACATAAACATCTTGATATCATTAAGAGAAATGTGTTCTTTTAAACATATGATACCAATTTGAAACTATATTTTAACATAAAGTAAGGGAATGGAAATCAAATACCAATTGAAAGACAACATCAATTTTCTCCCCCTTTATGAAATACCAACTAAACATATGCATAAGCTTGTTATGATACCAATTGAAAACAAATCAAACAATAGAAAAATATTTTTTTTTAAGCTTAGCATAAACAAGTATATATACGTATGAAAATTAGATACCAATTGACATTGATATTCTTGAAAGAGTAAGCATACATATACAAAACATATATGAGTATACAAAAAGATCAAAAATTGGTACCAATTGAAAGTGTTCAATGATACCAATTGAAAGATTAGGGTCAAGTGTATATCTCATATTATAACGAAGAATATGAACTAGTTAAAATGAAAAGTTTTGTTAACTAGTACGAAATCCTTCAAGTAAGGAATAAATACAAATCATTTTCATAAAAATGAAATCCACATGATAATCAACACTCTAATCCAATTAAGCTTAAAAATGTCTCATGAAAACAAAACATGAGCAAATAATAAATGTGAGTGTACAAGTCAAGTATGGAGATCACAATCATGAAAATTTGTTCAATTAAGTTCAATTATCCTTTAAACAAGAAAACTAAAAATTAATATTATTTAATCTTCAAGGCATATGTATGTCTAATACAAACCAAAGTATACATACATATCCAAGATACAAACGAGTCCACAAGGATATATGCATGAAGGCACGTGGCTCAAAAGGATATTCATGTATATCTAATAGTTTCGACAAGGTAAACATATACATGAAGTTTAAATACCAATTCAAAGAAAACATGAAAGCATGAAAAGTATGAAAATTTAGCTTTTCATTAAAACAATTTGATACCAATTCTTTTCAAGGTATATGTATGATTTGTCAACACAAGAAGTATACATACATATCCCTTAAACACACTTTGAGTCCATAATAGATATTTGCATGAAAGGCAAATGACTCAAGGGGTATACATGTATATCTTCAAGTTTGGCAAAATACACATATACATGAAATGAAAACTCATAATCATAAAAACAAATATCAAAAATGGAATATAAGTTTAAAATGTATGAATCATCAAAACTAGACTATACTAGCACATCTAATGGGAACAAACAAGCATTCAATCCCAAACATATATAGATTTATTTGTAGCCCATCATATGTACAAATATAAATCCTAGTCTTAATGAAGACTAACATCTAAACATATATTCAAAACATGAAGTATCAAAACAAACACGAATATTATTTTGCTATATAAAACAAGCAAAGATTCATCAAAAATTCTTTTATCAAACTTCTAGGTATATGTATGATTCATCCAATTTAACAATATACATACATATCCCAACCGAAACGAGTCTATTAAAGGTATTTGCATGAAGGCAAAAGACTCATGGGTATACATGTATATTTATTAGGTTTGAATTCAAAATACATATACATGAAGTAAAAACATGAAAATAGGCATAGCAAGTATAAATGAAGGAATCATCAAAACTAGCTTATACATGTGCATATAGTGGGTACAAATGAGCATGAAGTGCAAACATATAAAAGTCAATTTGTTCTCACTATGTGTACATGCATACATGCAAGTTTTGATAAAATCTACATCTAAACTAGTTTATACCACATGAAGCATAAAACAAACATCATGATAAAGCTAAAACATGATTACTATGTAAATTCACATGTATTAGATTCATGATGTACATTATAGCTAAACAAAAGTGAGAACACTAAATATGGGTTCATATAAGCAAGTGTGTCTCAAATACTATACATGTATGTCAAGAATCTAATAAACATGGAATGAACATACTAATCCATAGACATCAAAACATGCTATAAACATGAATATTGAAAGCATGTAAACAATAAATGAGGAGTTAGGATAGTTACCAAAACCGAAGAAGCAACTTTCCTTGTCTCCAAAACGTGGTGGTCCTCTCTACCAAATCTTCCCTTGAAAGTGATGCATCCAATGATTTCCTTTAAGTCCGGAACGCATCCACTTCAAGGTGTCATCACTCTCACGTCATGTGAGAGCCCACACCTACATCAAAAACAATAGGAGGGGTGGTCTTTGGTACCCATACTCTTTTGGGTCCATAGGGGTTAGTCTCATTTCTAACCCAAACAAATTCTTTGCTAAATTAGGAGTATGTAATCTATCATAGCAAAATTTAGCAAGGTGGCCCTTACGTCCACAATGTGTACAAGTGTACACATGAGCATACGTGTGATGGTGTCCGTGAGGAGCATGTGTATGCCGTGATGGGTGTGCATGCATAAAAGTTGGAACTTGTTTCTTTCGAACCAAGGATTCCAAGCGTGTGTGGTTCATGGCACATTGGCTCATAGTGGAGCCCAAAAATCTACCTTCTTCTTAAGCATGAATATATCTTATTAATCTTAGAAGAAGAGGTACATGCATTAGGTAGACTAGATGAAGAAGCTACACTAGCATAGCAAACATGTGCAACAATCTTGTTTTGCAAAACATGTTTTTCTTTAAACATACATCTAAATCATTTGAAATGGAAATAATTTTATTTTTCAAATCTACATTTTCTTTCAAAGCAAAATCAATTTTTGAAGACAAATTTTCATTTTTCTTCAAAATAGCATGACAATCATTTTTATTTTTCAAACATTCATTTTCTTTTAGTGCAAGTTCAAGTTGAGATTTTAATGAATCCCTTTCATTAGAATTCTCCTCTTTCTCTTGCATAACAACATCAAGTCTAGCATGCAAACACTTATTCTCATTTTTAAGACCTAAACATTCCTTTTTCACAATTTTATATTTTTCTATTAGTTTTTCACAAACAATAGAAAGTTCTTCATTTAAAGCATGGGGATCTACAATATCATCACATGAAGAACTAGCATCATCACTATCTAGTTGAAGTTCCGATTGTACCTCAAGTGAGTCATTCCCTTGGACCATATAGCATTGTGATTCGGATTCTCCACTAGATTCCTCCGGTTGGATTTGTTCTTGAAGCTTGGAGTGGTGGTTGTTGATAATAGATTCCACACTGCAAAAGCGGAATCAATGTTAGAAACACACATAAGATAATCTTTAGGTAATGTGCTTCTAATAGCCTCTAGGGCTTGTGCATTGGCCCCTATATGATTGCGATCACTAAGGAAGGATTCCTTGGTAATGGCAAGGTAAACTTTATGACCTAGGGTTTGTAAATAAACAGTCATCCTAATCTTTCAACATGAATGTTGGAAGGTCAAACATAGGTGGGGTCATGAAGGCCATGGTAAACTATATGTGTGCAAACAAGCAAATGCAAACAAAAGATTAGCAAACAAATGGATCTCACTCCTAGGATGTTAAGCCTAAGTATCAGGAGCACTAGCTCTGATACCAATTGAAAATACACCTAGAGGGGGGTGAATAGGTGTAAATGCTAATCTAAAACTAAATGCAAAACTAAGTGCGCTAAAACGGAAGCTAATGCAAATGTTGCACAAACTAATACAATACAACAAGTGTAGCCGAATTCCCCTTGCGAGGCTCTGGACTAACTCCCCTTGATTCCCCTTTAAATGGGTTGTGGTGCTATGTGAAGCTCTTGTTGGATGAGTATAAGTTAGGCACACACACACAAGCAATCCAAGCAATGTGCACACACAATCAAGCCAAGCAATCAAGGATATAGCAATATGGATTATGCAAGGCACAACACAAGCAAATAAATATGACAAGATGAAATATGCTCAACACAAGCAAATATGATATGAATGAAGTATGATGCTTTGCACAATATAAATGAGAGAGAGTTAGAGAGACAATGGATCAATCGCAAAGACCAAGATATGTTTCGAGGTTCGAGCACCTTGCTCTACATCCCCGCCTACACCACCGTGTAGGATTTCCAATCCACTATCTCCCACCGAGGGAACCTCTACCGAGGAGGATTTGTTACAACACTAGGAGTACCAAACTCCTCTCTCAAACAACCACCTCACAACCGAGGGGTAGGCCCGTAGCCAAACAACAACCAATCCAACACCTCTACCGAAGAGGGTTTACAACCAAATCTCCACCTCTCACTAGAGGGAGCAAACCAATCACCCGATCACCTCTACCTAAGAGGGATACAACAAGAATAAGGGTGTACAACAAGTGGTTCCAAAGACCACAAACACAATCTTCTTTCTTTTCTCTTTTCTTTTTCCACAAAAACAAGATCCTAATAGATTAGGATAGGTGATAGCTCAAGTGTGGAAAACTAGGTGTTTGGAAACAAGCAACAAAGAAAAACACTTGGGAAAATCCTTGCAAAAGATATAGAGTGAAAACCAAGACAAATCTCCCAAATTCCTATTTTCTTTGATTTTTCCAAAAACCTAAAACAATAAAGATTAAGTCTTTTTAGCACAAAAACTATTTTGAAAACTTGTTTAAACACTAGAGAAACACATAAATTTTTCTCCTTGAAAACCTTAGCCAAAATCCCAAAGAGATGGGTTTTATAGGGCCAAAACAGAAACTAGCCGTTAGAGCTGAGCTGGCAGCTCTGACAGGCAACGGTCGACCGGCCGGTCGACCGTCAAACGGTCATATTTTGACCCGTTGGAGCTACCGTCGACCGCCCGGTCGACCGCCCGGTCGACCGAAACAAACAGAGAGCAGAGCTCTCTGCAGCGGTCGACCTTCCGGTCGACCCAAGCAAAACAGAGAGCAGAGCTCTCGGCCCGTCGACCGGTACGGTCGACCGTCCCAAGTCTGCCAAACGTGCACAGATCTGTGCACGTCCGGTCGACTGGCCCGGTCGACCGGACTTTAGCCAAGTCGATTAATCAGGTTAGTAGTCGACTGGTTGAAGCCTGGAACAGATTTATGGGTCAGAAAAATAGTTAGAAATATTTTCTAGAAATCTTTTAACACTTCAAAAATTCTATAAAACTTGTTTTATCTTTTTGTATTGAAACATAAACAAGTGATAAAAATTTCAAGACATATATCAACATATCAATTCATTTTTGTGTCTTGCCAATTTTATCAAAACCAAAACTTGTATTTTTATCAAACTTGGTTTTTTCAACACATGAATAGGGATATCAAAATAAGTTTGTTTAGCACGTTTAAACCATGTATGTATATCTAGAACATATCTAATATACATAGAAGTAAAGTAAACTTGTTTTGATCTACTATTCATGAAAACCAAATCCAAAACATAAAAACGTGTGTGTTTGTGCACTTGAGCATATCAACTATTCTAAACTTTACAAATGGATCTAAAACTCATAGTCTAAACTAGGATACCTAAGTCTTTGAGTCATCAAGAAGACTTGCTCCCAAACGCGATCCACCGAGTGCAAAGGTATGATCTTTAAGCTTTGGCACCGGAATCACCATGATAAGCTTCCAAACACCTCTTGTTGAAGCTATCACCAAACTAATATCTTGGTTAATGATCTGAAACTTAAACAACACAAGATTATTAGTAAACATAACTACATGAGTTAATCATCATCAAAACTAGGGTGGAAGGCCTTTGGGCCAATAATTACTCCTCTTCAGCATTTTTGTAGCTACGTCTTACGTGAAGCAGGACTCTGTTGTTAATCTTGAGAGCCCAACTTAGCTTTACAATGACTTTATTGCGCCTTTCTGTGCCCTGAGAATTGAGCAGGTTTTATCCTCCCTCAACCAAAGTGTTCGGTCCTTCTTGCAAGTTGATCTTCCTCACTCTCATCTGAGAAGATCATGTGCACAATCGAGATCACTCCTCTTCACTGTGTTGGACGACAACATATCTTACATGAAGTACCTGGAGTACTCCTCTTTACTGCTATTTGGCTCGGGAAAATTTAGAGGATCGTAATAAAATTTTCTTGAATCGATGAAAGAATATAACAATCTCAAAATTTTCAATTACAAGAGAGAGAATATATTCAAGCTCAAATCTTCTCTTTGTTTAATGTTAGATTCTTGATGTAGTAGTGGAAAGTGAATCTTGTTTTCCTTTGACCGGATGAACGTCACAATCTTCTGAAAATCTTCTCTTCGAATTATGGACGGAGTAGCACAGCTCCTGTCCAATAAAATCTTAAAGAGACTTGAGGCAAGAATAAATTTGTACTTAGCAAGTTGTTAGAAGAGTTTAACTCTTTCTTCAGTACTCCTCCGACCGATTCCAACCTTTTCCGACCAAAACTTCTGACCCCTCTTCAGTAGCAAACTAGGCTATTTATAAAGGTTTCATGGGTAAAACTGTCCCCTAAAAATTCTCAATGATGGGGTTAACTCTCCTCATTACGTGGGTAATAATTGACCCAGTAATAAGGGCGTTATAACCGAGACGCAGAGCTTCTCTGTGATCGGAACACGGGTTTTGAGTCTCGCGTTTTGGATGCCGACTCCGAACCTTGCTAGACGCAGGTTTCGAACTCTACCAGACGCGGGCTTCAAGCCCAGCGTCTTGAGATTGCTGTGATGTCGAGACGTAGGCTTTGAACCTCGCATCTTGACACTGCAGTGATGCTAGGACGCGGGCTTCGAGCTTCGCGTCTTGGTCATTACAGTGCAGCTGAGACGCGGTTTCGACCCTCGCATCTTGGTACTGTACTGATGTTGAGGCGCGGGCTTCATGCTCTGCGTCTTGGCATTACACGAGTGGCTATAATTAACCTCGCGTCTGGAGTATAGACTCTGTTCTGTGATGACTTACCTTCAGTGATTTTTAGACAGTTTACAGAACCTCCTCCAAAGTTTTCAAAACTCCATGGTTAACTGAGACGGGTTTCAAATACTTTGAACTTTTCTTCTACCTGCAATTCTCTCAAGACTGGACTAACAGTCTTCTGAGATATCTTGAGCTTGATCTTGTCTAGATTTTGGTCTCCGTGAGTGTACTATTAAACTCTTTGAAGCCACCAAAAATGATCATTGTGAGTGTCTGGATACGTAGTCCGGATCTCCTCGGTGCTCTGAGCTGATTGTTGGTGTATTGTCGAAGTGGGGGGAATAGTCATCTGCTTGTGCCAGTGTACTGTTGAACTAATTGCAAAAGAAAAAACTCAACGCAAGTCTTGTAGGCGCAGAGGTCATATTGCCTTAGAAACGCAGACCTCATTTGAAGTAGAAATACGACTTTTTTTTATATTGGAGAGATGTGAACATTGAAGTGGAGACGCATCTCTCACTTTGTTGAAGTAACACGGACTTCAAGATGGTTACGCAGTCCTTCATTAAAGAGAGGCGGTCCTGTTAAACGCGAGACTCGCGTTCTGAGGGATATTGCCACGTGTAGGGCGGGTCGGGCGGAGCTCGAAGACGATGTTCTCTTAATACGCGAGGTTCACGTTTGAGGCACACTGCCACGTGTCAGGCAGAGCTCGAAGAGACGTCATTCTCTTAATACCCGAGGTTCGCGTTTGAGGCGCATTGCCACGCGTCAGGCAGAGATTGGGCTCGAGATATGTGCTGTGTATCCCGATGGATTACTGTGTCTATAAAAGACATCAGTCTTTTAAGAGTCATCATTAGACTCTTTTTCTTCTCCACTGAGCTTCGCGTTTAGAGCTTTCAGAAATCTTTGAGAAAAGCTCTGAGCTTTTTCTTCCTTCCTTCTTTTACAAAGAATTCACGGTTGAAATGGCTCCAAAAGCAAAACCTGTGGCTTCATCCTTGAGCGCTGTCGCTCCAGAGGTGCAAATGGGCGGCTCTTCAATACAGGAGGCTCCCATTTCAGGTAAGAAGACCATCTGAATTGGTTTCACTATTAAAGGATTTTAAAAAGTTATCTTAACTCTTAAGTCTTTTCTGAACTGAATCGCCAATGTGAGGCTCATGCCCGTGTTTTTGACATTAAGATGCGGCTCTTGCATTGGTAAGCAAGACGCGGGTTTGACGACCTCCGCGTCTTTACTTCATTAGCTTGAATCCGTATCTGCTTATTGAACGCGGGCTTCATTGAGCCTTACATTTGATCCTAACACTTAGAGAATTCTCCTAAGTGGGAAAGTTCAGACGCGAAGTTCATGTGAGCCTCGCATCTCTGAGGCTGGACACGGGCTTCACTGAGTCTCGCGTCTGAGTCCAACACCTAGAGAAATTTCTAAGTTGTGAAATTTAAAACGCAGACTTCAAGCCTCGCGTTTTTTTGAGCTTACACGCGGGTTTTGCTGATCTTCGTGTCTAAACTCAATCCTGTGTCTAAGCTTCAAATACTTTAGTTATTTATTTTATATTTCTGACTGTGTGTTGTCCTCTTTGCAGTGGATATTCCTCCAATCCTTTGTCTAAGAAGTGCCACTTTGGACACGTAGGTGGCGCTGATCTGAATCTGATCTTCGTTCTCTAGAGGACTCTCCTATGACTACTGGTAAGTCAAAGGAGCGAAAGAATAGGATCAGTAATGCTAGTATGCTGACACTTCGGGAGATCATTTCTGATGGCCGGTTTGAGTCAGATTCCCGAACTCTACTGAGGAAGCCCGACTTCTTCTTTGGCGACACAATTGAAGAGGATGAGGCTGCCCTTTATGACGAAAACTGCAAATGGCTCTACCAAATTGGTGATAGAAAGTTCTTCCTCCCGAACATGGAGAGGATGTATCCCCTGCCTATCTGCAGCACATGTTTGTGCATCGGATAATGGATTGGGATTTGGTCAGGCCATACTCTGGAGTCTCTTTAGGCAAGATAAGTGTCCATGAAGCCTACACCGTCGGGCATGGGAGGGTGTGCTGGGGTTGCAACCTGGCTTGGTCAGAACTGAACACACGACGGGAGAGACCCCCAACTTGGAGCCACCTTCATCAAACAATTCCTTGAGGTAGGGGTGACTTCCCTTTTGAATTTCGTACCACCGGTTGGGTTCATTCTACTGATAAGAACTGGTGGTGCAGAATAGTGGGGTTTGTTCTGGCAGAACTTGGTGACCTTCTGCTACAGGCTGGGTTGTACGGGGCCATCAGGGCTATTCAATATGGCATCCCGCAGAGCACCCAATATTTTTACGCTGTCCTGGAGCATTATAATCCAGAGACTTGCACCTTCTTCACTCCCCTGGGGGAAATGGGACTCGCCCTTTATGAGATGTATGAAATCTCGGGGCTGGTGATTGGAGATGCCCCATATGAGGAGTATGTCCTGTCAACCGAGGAGTTGCATCTGTTGAAAAAGAGCGACCCTCTAGTGTACGAAACGTATTGGGAAGTGTTGTGCCACTTTCACATTTGTGGGGATGAAGGAGCGGGGGAATCAAGCAGATGTCATGGGTGACTTATCTGCTCCCTGGGGTGAACAAAGCTACCCTGATCTCCTGGCTAGCTCCCAGCACTGATGAGGAAAATTTTTGAAAGAATCAGTGCCTCCACCAGTTCCTACACCACCGAGTCCAATGAAGACACCTTCAAACCAGACACGGTCTTTGAGAGTTTCATCATCAAGTCAGAATTTCAATGTCTGACCGGGCTCTGTTGGTAGGTTTCCTCATGATATGGCTAAAGCGATGTGTAGTGCCAACGCTGCCGTATGAGGTGGTCATCGCCGATGTGGTGTACCCGGCAGTCCTGCTTGCCTACGGGAAGTCTATCGCCTTCCTTCCAGCGATGGTGGCCGGGATCTAGAGCGGGCTGTGCGCGTTAGCAAAGATCTTCTGCCAAGTGAAAATAATTATGGACGCAGAGGGTCACCCCGTCACGGATTCTAACGGTCGTCCCTTGGTCATGACTCCCAGCCCTAGGGTCGAGCTCCCATATACGTACCTGATGGCCTGACATGTTATGCACTGTCCCTCGCTGATAATGGCGGTTTCTGCCTCTGAGGGTTTCACACCTTGTGCAGTGATTGGAGAATTCAGGCTGGCTGCACTATTATATGTTCTTCATCCGGAACAACTACCAGTTGGACAGGTATCTTCCTGAGATTTATGACGCATCTTACGGGGACAAATTTGTAGATCTTGTTAGCCCAGATGACTTTACTCAATTATCCTCCGGTGTCTTTTGGTGGTTGATCAACATCCAGCCCGGGTACTTGGTGTTTTGGCAAGGAATTCGTGCACATTGGAGCCTTATATGCCTTGCCGGTTTGCCAGACAGTTTTGTTATGACCAGTTATACATTGGCAATCCAAATTCAAGCCTTCATTTGGTGGGAATCTGTTTGAAGGAGCCCGGGCCTGGTATTATAGCGTAGCGGGAGGGATCGGAGCTATCTTTACCCTTCCTCACAAGACTCCCAACTCTTATGCTAGTTTTGGCTTTTATTCGTGGTACTTCATGGCGAATCAGATGCCCGGGTTTGGAATAAATACTTCATGTTTCAAGGGCATCAAATTCACATATAAAGCCAAGGTGGGGTCTAAGGGTTGCCAGATACGGGGGATGACCAAGTAGCAGGAGGGAGAGAAGGAGGCGGGGAGGGAGTCCAGGAGGGAGGCTAGCCGAACAGGGATAGCAGCTTGGAGCCGGAGCCTCGGGTAATAGCAACCGAGGAGCAACCCACTAGAAGGATTCAACTAGCTATGTCCAAATGTCCCCGTGCCTCCGCTTCCCTAGGCGAGCCCAGCTCGAAGAAGGCTAAGAAAAGATTTGAGACTGAAGCTTCAGCCCGGATGCCTGAAGTAATCCCTCCTGGTGTTGAGGAGCAGGAAAGGGAAGAAAAAGAAGAGGAGGAGGCAGTCCCAACTCTTTGCTTCTGAGGTCTGCATAGCAAGGGTCCTGTGATCCTGGCAGAGGGAGAGCGTACAGGCGAATCCACTATGGCTGAAGGGGTTGAAAGGCCTGAAGAAGTGGTGGAGGGGGTTAAAGTTGAGATTCTAGGAGTTTCAAATCGGCTTGGAACTTCTTCGACTCAGGAGAGAGGGGCAGAGGTGCAACAACCTAAGTCTCCCAGTGTATTGATGCCTACCTCGTGGGTTGTGGAGCCTAGCCCTACTACCGGGGCTCTTAGTGGAAAAGTCCCGATCACTGAGATTTCTTGGGTCTAATTGTCATCTTCGTCGTCTGAGGAGAACGAATATTATTCTGGCGAAGAAGTTGACTTTGGCGATGAACCTACTGTTTCTGATACCAGCAAATTCTCATATATATCAGAAGAAGAGATGCAGATGTACGTCCTTACGATGGTTCCGCCGTCAGGAGAGATTGCTACCGCTAAGGGTATTTCTTCTATCCTCCTTTACTGTTTCTCCATCAAGTTGAAAAGATATTTTAACATTTCCTTCGAATTTCTTCTGCAAGGGTGACTATAAGTAGCGAAGCTACAACTTCTTCTCACATTGAGGAGATGATCCAGGAGCTAGCCCAGAAAGAGAGTCTTGAAGTTCCTGTCACTAGGACGCTTTGCGAGGAGGTAACCACCGAGACCGGGAACCCTCATCCTAAAGTGGTTTGCCCAAAGACTTGTCATCTTCTGATCCCCCACTTGGTAAGAGAACAAAGGTGTGCCAGATACTCTCTTCTTCATTTTTATTATTGACATTAATGTTATGGTTGTAGAGAGTACCGAGGTGGCTCAAGTAGAGGATCCCGTGGTGAGCACCAGTACAGAGAACAGTGCAGTTCAACTTCGGCTGGTGAACCCAGTGTCATGGAGTCTGTTGATGCCCCTGTTATTGCGGAGACCAGTACAATAACCGTTCCGGAGGTGTTGGCCACGACCTCAGCTTCAAAAGAGCCTGTTGTCGGCCTCGTTCCTACACATGTTGAGTTGGCTTCCGTCTCTGTGGATACTACCCGTACTATTATAGAAAGGGGATCTGGAGTGCATCAGCAGGGTTATCTCCAGCCACCGACATCATGGAAGAATTAGCGCATCAATGGTGCAATAATTTTTTGCCTCTATGAAGTCTTGCAATGAGTTGGTCCTTTCTAGGGTAAGTTTCTTCGAGTTTGCCCTGATTGATGCTTCTTGAGAATCAGATCGAGAACATCCGTCACACTAGAAACCCAGAGCAAGTTAGGGCGTATCTGACACTGGTTGAACAGTTAGGGATATGCCTGAGGGAACTAGAGACCCTAGAAAAGGTTAGCGCGATGGACGAGACTCGGTTGACACTGAGTAAGCTCCTCGCTACTCAAGAACACGAGCGAAAAGAGATGGAGGAGCAGATGGCTGAAGAGGCTCGTCATTGATTAATCTCTAAAAGTGCATATTTCATATCACATCTTCACATTTATTTAATATTAATTCTGCTAATATTTCCTCTCTTGTATGTTTCTAGGTCTATGGTGTATAATTAAGAAGAAGACCCTAAATCACCATTTAAGGGGTGCTTATAATATAGCCACTGACCTTGAAGAGCAGTTTCGTCAAAACTAGGAGCCCAAAATCAGAAACCGGGACCTGCAGCTGACAGGGGAAGACGTGAGAACGCGCGGCAGGCGGCGCCGCGTAAACGTGGCTTTTGTCGCGTTTTTGCGGCCATACAGGCGCGGTCGCACCCGTACTTTGGGCCAGCGGTTGTCCCCCTGGCCCCCTTTCTCCTGGTGCCTATAAATACCCCTAAAATTACAGAGAGTGAGAGTAGTTTTCTTTCCATATAGTAGTGTAGGATAGTTTAGGTTAGTTCTTCTTCTTCCTCTTTGTATTTTTCATTTCTTATAGATCTTGTAATAGGAGAGAGAGTGGTACATGATTGGAATGCAAGAGTGCTTGTAATAGAAGGTGACAATCTATGAAAGGTTCTCTCTTTACCTCTCTTTGTTTTCTTCTCTCTAACTCCTTTTACATATTTAGCTAATTTTCTCTCATGGCAATAAACTACTAACCACTAACTTGCTAACTTCTTATATGATAATCCACATGAATCTAATAGTCTCTACTTGGCCTTACTCTTGCAAGAGTCATTGATGGCTCATGATGATGGATCTAACACTCTAACATCCTAACTCTCTAATAAGCTAATATTACTTTACTCTATGCTTACCTTTATCTAGTTTTGATGGTTTACGTATACCTTGCACTTGTTATATTGAGTTTGAATGTGAAAGTTATCGCATGGGTCATGCATTGAAACGCTCTTGAACTAAGGACTATTGATTGTCAAAGATACATGTGGGACAACTATCACTAAGAGGTTAGCATGGCTAGTGAAGTCATTAGTAGTTAGTAGCCATGAGTTTTCTTTCTTTGTCACTTTGTTTTAGATATACAAACAAAAATCACAAATATCTTATCTTCTATGTTTCCACTTCTTTGTGTTTCACTGTACTTCTCTTTTCATTCTTTATTTTCTTTTCTTTTCATTCTTTCAAATATTGAAGAACTTTTAACATACACGTGTACACTCTGGTAAAGTTTCTATCGCTTTCCGCCCCTGTAGATTCGACCCATTTAGTCTCTATGCTATAACGGAAGTATCGAGGAAGCCAAAACACACACACTTTAAATATCGATTTCAAAACATACACTTTTTGTGCGTGGTTTCCCCCGATCAAATTTTGGCGCCGTTGCCGGGGATGGTAACGGTTTGATTTCACATTTTTGTTAACTTTTCTTCTTTATTTTTAGTGTGTAGGTTAAA
The DNA here is from genome assembly GCA_038442645.1 of Agave tequilana. Taxonomy (NCBI): domain Eukaryota; kingdom Viridiplantae; phylum Streptophyta; class Magnoliopsida; order Asparagales; family Asparagaceae; genus Agave; species Agave tequilana. The sequence continues at coordinate 20,181 of JAVJIF010008674.1, forward strand.
GTTTTAGCATTGCAGAAGTTCACACTTGCTCTTGTGTGGTTGGGTAAATTCTTATATATTATTATACTATGCTGCTAATTTTTGTTCATATTACCTGTGCATTATAATAATCAAGAACTAAAATATGGATATTGGATATTTTAAAACGGTTTAGACATTTGCATCTAGGCACGTGTCAATTTTCATTCCAATATACTATATTTTGTTCTTGTGTTATTGTGATCTTGACAGAAGTGTACATATTGTATAGCATATAGTTAGGATAAATACGTGGGTGATTTACTCTCTTTGTGTGTTCATTCTTATCTATATTGCACACTTGCACCAATTGAACTTAAGGGCAAAACCCATTAACATAAGGTGTGGAAGTCATTACCTTTCCTTAGCCCAAAATCATCTCCCCACTCACACAACCCAAGCCTAAATAAAAATTGCTAGACGTTGGCCCCTAGGGACATCTCGGACTCACTTAAGAGATTGACCTAAGGGAAAAGTTGTTAGAAGTTGACTCTTGTCAAATCGGTGTCTAAGGTTAGGGATCGAGAGGCGAAATCTCAAAGAACAATGGTTTGGCATAATTAGGCCCGTTGCTCTGGCACGGATACCTCCCACTGATTTTGCCCCTACCTGGCCGATTAACTCGTGGTCAGATTCTGACAATATACCCCCCGTGGACAGTCTAACCAGTTAGGAGTCGTCTAGGTTTAAGTCAACCCTAGCATAGGCTTGCTTTCTTTTTCTTTTTCTTTCTTTATTTGTTTGTTTATTTCCTCTTTTGTAAATTGTGATATAGATTTCAACAACAATAATTTTTTCAATCCTAATATAAATCCATATTTCACCCCGGCCTCATTTGACTCGAATAACTTCAACCCAGATATGTACAACATGAACCAATCATACAGGCCGGATTAGGATTATTCGACTCAATATGACCCACACCCCCAATCTTATGACCATAATTTTCAAATAATTTCAACTCTTCACAAAGTCAATGGGGATGCACCTCCCCGAGTCTAATTTTCAACCACATTGTCCACAATTTTCACAATATTCATTTTCCAATTCTGCTTCATATCCTTCTTTTCCTGTTCCACCAACCGAAGAAAAATCTAATTTGGAAAGGAGTATGGAAGCCATGCTTGAGTCCCAACAACAAATTCAAAATTTGCTCTGTTCACAATCCTTCCCAATCAAACTCCATATACTCCTTTTCTAGAACATCCAATTGAAGAAGAATCTGAGCTAGAAAAGCGTTTGGAAGTCTTTTGTAAAAAAGTGTAGCGATTTCAAAATATGTTGGACTCATCATCTCAACCAAATTTTCATGAGTCCTACTCATCTTTTCCAGTCTCACCGATTCAAAATGAACAACCATCAATACTGGACTTGAGTATGGAACCCTTGCGTGAGTCTGAGCAGCAATCGTAAAATCTGATGGACTTACAATTTCACCACAATTTCTAAAATCAACTTCCATACTCATCTTTTTAAGAAGAACCATTTGCAAAAAGTATGGAAGGTATGATTTAGACTCAAAATTCTATTACACGGCCTATCAGTAGGTTAGACTCACTAATGAGCGAATTGATCAAAGAAAGTGGGGAAAGTCTTTCTTGTCAACCTTTGATCGATCCTTATATCCCTGATTCTACTAATTGGACCCAAGAATCATGTCATTTTGGAAATCCAGCTTCAATTTCATTATACCAACCTGAACTTGACCAACATCAAATTCTTGATAATTTGACAAGTTATCCAATTCCTGAAATTGAACTTGAAGATGAATGTGAACCTGAGTTTCAATTTAGCGATTCGAGTCCAATTCTTGAATCAATATCAATTCCTGTAGTGTTACCTGAACTAAGTAACGTTCTTGAGCCAGTTTTGATTCCCATAATTTCTGAAATTGAATCAATCATTTCACCCATTCACATTCCTTCTATGGACAAAAATCAAGATTCAATTTCCTTACATCCTTTTGAACTTGCCCAAAATTTTGAGAGCCACCTTGATATTTTAGCAAGTTATCTTTTTTCTAAAATTAAACTTGAGCTTGAAAGTGATCCTGAACCTCAAGTTGGTAATTCCATTTATTTTTTGATTCAATAATGAGTCCGGTATCTTTAACAGATTTTTTTCTCTATTCCAGAGTCAACATTGAATCCTGTACTAGTACACCGCGAAATAGAATCACCAATATCTTATGATCACGTTTCATTGATGGGAAAAGTGTGTGACTATCAATTCTTTGGTTTGGACCCCATTTTTGAACCAATTTCGACTCCCCCTTTTGAATCTCGACTTGATCTGAGTCAACTTCTCGAGTCGGTATCGGTTTTTGTTCCTATTCTATTTGAGTCCAAATTAATCATCTTCCAAATTCACACTTCATTGTTGGACAAGGATGTTGAAGAAAATGACTCAGTAATGATTTTTTGAAAATTGAAAATTGGATGTGGGTAATTTTTTCAATAAGATCATACAACTCTCCAACATTTTACTGGGTCGTATTAGAGAGGTCAATAAAGGTGGATTCGTGAATGGTGGATTCGTGAATCACCACATTATCTTGATTGGGTAGCCACGCTTGGCCCAATCAGACCACTACCGGAGCCACCACCATGAGGTAATTTTTCTTCTCTTCCCATTTGTTTATGTATATACACATTCATGATGCATTGAGGACAATGCAAGAGATAAGTGTGGGGGAGGTTTACTAATATAGTTAGTTTTATATTTTCTTTCTTTTACATTTCTTTTTAATTTTAAAAAAATTATAAAAACTATTTTTTTCTTTTTACAAAACTTTTTGAATTAAGAGAAATAGTTTTGATTTATTTTTAAGAAAATTAAGATTATCTTAGGAATTAGTAAGACCTAAAATTATGAATTTTTAAACCAGGTCAAATAATAGGTCTTATTTAAATGTTAGGATAAGAAGTAAGATTGGAAAGATAATTTGATCTTGAAGTTTTTTGCATTAGATTTATGCACTTCACACTTACACAATTTTTTGGGATTGAAATAAAGACTGAAAATGCCATAATATATATATATAAAGAAAAAGTTGATGATAAAATCACTTATTGAAGTTGGATAATTATGCCTCAGGAAGCATGATTATTTATATCTAAAATGGTGGATAAAAATAAAATAATCCCCTTTAGTTTTGTGGCCTTGTTTACTCGAGTCCTTAAGTCCGAGGAATGTTTTCTCATCTAGTACCCTAAAATTATCTGGTTTGGGAGTCACTGGCTAAAGACTCACTACCCGGGTAAGATAGAAAGCCTAAGAAAACTAAGGGAAGAAAAAGAATATATATATATATTAAATAAATGGCATGAAAGTTAGAGTCAATATCCCAAAAATCTTCACTGTTAACAATTGCATATTTTTCTAAGAGTTTTATGAAAGATCAAAGAAACAATTCAATTTTAAATTTACATTCAATTTATAGCAAGATTTTGCATTTCGACTTAATTTAAGGAAGAATAATTTCTAGTTAACCTATGACCTTGGATCACTTATATTTTTGCAAAAATACTTTAACACTTTTCTCTATTTCAAAAATATGTTTTCAAAATACTAACATTTGATTTCTTTCTTTATGAATTTTGTGGGTGCAATCTGCTGAAAACCCTCAGGAGACAAAACTCCTCCTCTAGGAGAAACTTAGAGGTTTAACGGCTTGTTGCACATGCTCAGTGCAATCGCGTCACATGCGAAAGTAGTGTAATAATTTTCTTAGTTTTTGTTTTGCTCGGGATGAGCAAAAGATAAGTGTGGGGGTGTGATTAGCCTCTAAAACTGCATATTTCATACCACTGTAATCGCCTAGAGGGGGGTGAATAGGTGACTAGCTATTCTAATGGTCAATTAATGCAGAATTAAAGCTATTTATACAAACTAAAACTTCTTAAGCTAAACACACCAAGTATAACCTAAGAATGTAGCCGAATTTCCTGTGAAGGGCTATGGACTAACTCCTCAAGATTCCTCTAGATAAAAGTTGAGGTGCCGTTTTGGCTCTCTTGGTTGAATACAAGTGTTAGCAAACAATCCCTCAAGCATATAACAATTAAGCACAATGTATATCAAGCATATAAAGATAAAGACAATATAAGCATGCAAGATATAAAGACAAGTAAGAGATAGAGAGAGCAATCACAAACACGGGAAAATTGTTTCGAGGTTCGAGCACACTTGCTCTATGTCCCCGCCTTCAACACTTGAAGGATTTCCGCTAAAATTGATCCCACTGGATCACTCGTTGCCGCAACACCTACAAGGAGTTCCCACTAAAACTCTTAGACTCTCTAGTCCCTTCACTCGTTCCCGCAAGACCAAACACACGCAAGCACGCAAGCTTGCCCGAGGCACACCTCTACAATGAGCTTTCACTAGAACTCGAAACATCGCGAACACACAAGCCCGCCGCCTCAAAGCAAAGATGAAGTCTTTGGTGATCACAACACTTTGATCACCTAAAAACAATCTCATAACAACTCTCCTATAGGATGGATATATCAATGGAAAGCTCAAGTATTTGTGAGAAAAACAAGGATTGAAGTTGTGGTGGAAAACACAAGAAAATCACTTTTGAAAACTCTTGATAAACTCTCCTTTTGAATGGAAGTATTTGGCTCTTAAACAAGTGGAGAAAACCTCTGAAATAGATAGAAAAAATTAGGTTTAAACTCTCCTAAAATCTTATTTAAAACAGTCCAAGAAAGCCCCCTTTTATAGGCTAAACAAAAACTAGTTGTTGGGGCCAAATCAACAGCCTGGACGGCTGTCAGTCGACCGCATGGTCGACCGGCCAACGGTCAGATTTCTGACCGTTAAGCCAGCGGTCGACCGGCCCGGTCGACCGTGGCCTGGAAATAGAGAGTAGAGCTCTCTGTCGGTCGACTGCCCGGTCGACCGGGGCTTTCCAGAGAGCAGAAGCTCTCTGGCGGTCGACCGGATCGGTCGACCGGCCCTCCAGCCAGACTAGGCATGCACGCTTATGCACGTCGGTCGACCGACTCCTGACTCGATCGACCGGCCCGGTCGACCGATAGAAGCCAGAAACAGGGATTATGGGTATTGAAAACTTGATTTTTTGACTAAATAAAATCTCATAAAATCTCTAAAAATTTACAAAAATAGTTTCAGTATTATACTTTGATATACAAACATGTTTGAGTAAAATCAAAACATGTTACAAACATTTTGAACTATTTTTGTAACTTAGAAATTTTGGCTTAAAACAAAATCTGTATTTTTCCAAAATAGATTTTTTCAAAACTTCTCCAAATACAAAATAAGATATTTTAAACACTTTTAAAGCTTAGTGTGTATGGATATGATCCACTACACATACATAATGAAATAACTATGTTTTTGACAATAAGCACTAAAATAGTTTTGGTTAAAACATATGTATACTTGAAGTTCAAAAATCAAACCGGTATTTTTCCAAAATGAAAACTCTTTTATGTTTTTCAAAATGAAAATTCTTTTATAAAAACTCATTTAAATCTTATGTGTGAGTGTATATGATACTTGAGCAATCCACCAACTATTCTATCATTTACATTTTATCTAAAAACAAAATCTTAACAAAACAAAGCTAAACACAAGTCTTCTCTTGAAGGGCTTCACTTGAAATCTTCTTCTCCTTCTTGACTTGGTCTAAATTTGATCCAATGAGCTAGACTCCTCTGAGTACTTGATTTGGTCTTGATGCATAAGCTCTTGAATCAAACCGTGTTAGCTCCAAAACTTGACTTTAAATCCTTTGTTGAAGCTAAACATCTACTAAGATCTTGATCACAAATCTGATACTAATTAAACACAAGATCATTAGTACTATAACTACATGAGTTAATCATCATCAAAACTAGAGTGATGGGCCTTTGATCCAACAACCACATCTTCACATTTATTTAATATTAAATTCTGTTAATAATACCTCTCTTGTATGTTTCTAGGTCCATGGTGTGCAATGAAGATGAAGACCCTAAATCACAATTTAATGGGTGATTAAAGGCCTATAATATAGCCATTGACCTTGAAGAGCAGTTTCGTCAAAACCAGGAGAACAAAATCAGAAACTGAGACCTACAGCCGACAGGGGACAGACGTGACAGCACGCGGCAGGCGGCGCCGTTCTAGAGCAGCGTAAACGTGGCTTTTGTAGCGTTTTCGCGGCCATACAGGCGCGACCGCGCCCGCACTTTGGGCCAGGGGTTGTCCCCCTGGCCCCCTTTCTCCTGGTGCCTATAAATACCCCCTGGGGTTCTTCAGATGGGAAAATACAGAGAGTTAGGGTAGTTTTCTTTTCATGTTGTAGTGTAGGATAGTTTAGGCTAGTTCTTCCTCTTCCTCCTTGTATTTACCATTTCTTGTAGATCTTGTAATAGGAGAGATAGTGTTACATAGTTGGAATGCAAGAGTGCTTGTAATAGAAGGTGACAATCTATGAAAGGTTCTCTCTTCACCTCTCTTTGTTTTCCTCTCTCTAACTTCTTTTATATGTTTAGCTAATTTCTCTCTCATGGCAACAAACTACTAACCACTAACTTGCTAACTTCTTATATAGCAATCCACATGAATCTAATAGTCTCTACTTGGCCTTGCACTTGCAAGAGCCATTGATGGCTCATGATGATGGATCTAACACTCTAACATCCTAACTCTCTAACAAGCTAATATTACTTTACTCCATACTTACTCTTGTCTAGTTTTGATGGTTTAAGTGTAGCTTGCACTTGTTACGTTGAGTTTGGATGTGAAAGTTATCGCATGGGTCATGCTTTGAAACGCTCTTAAACTAAGGACTAGTGATTGCCAAAGATACATGTGAGGCAACTATCACTAAGAGGTTAGCATGGTTAGTGGAGTCATTAGTAGTTGTAGCCATGAGTTTTCTTTCTTTTTCACTTTGTTTTAGATATACAAATAAAAATCACAAATATCTTATCTTCTATGTTTCCCACTTCTTTGTATTTCACCGTACTTCTCTTTTCATTCTTTATTTTCTTTTCTTTTCATTCTTTCAAATATTGAAGAACTTTTAACATACACGTAAACATTCCGGTAAAGCTTCTATCGCTTCCCGTTCCTGTGGATTCAACCCGTTTAGCCTCTATGCTATAACGGAAGTATCAAGGAAGCCAAAGCACACACTTTAAATATCGATTTTAAAACATACACTTTTTGTGTGCAATTTTCTCCCGATCAGTTATCTCCACAACTTCCAAGCCGACTACCAAAAATTGATTGACGATTCAAAGGAATCCGAGGTTATCACCAAGAGTGCGGAGCAAGTCATTCCCACTGCTCGGGCAGCTATTACTAAGGCGCAAGCCTTGATCAAGTCAACGAGCAGAAGTTTGTTCTCGCCAGAAAAAGGCTAAAAGAGCTAAAAGCTACGAAGAAACTGGTCCAAGAAGATCTTACTGAACATTCCTCCAAGTTGGAATCTCTTCAGATATAGCTGGCTACGAAGATTCTTATCAGAGGAAGAGTTACGGGTTCAAGCTTGGGCGAAAGTCGAAAAGGCACACCAGCAAGAGATGCAGCACCTCCGGGAACGGATCTATTCTTTGGCGGAGCAGGATTATTAGCCTTCTTCCCCTTTTGTATTTTTTCATTTTTTCATAACACTCCACTTGTCAATTAAGAGAGTGCTTATATTACTTTTATCATTTTTTATCAAATAATAAAAGTTATCAAATTCTTGTCTTGTCTTTATTCTTTCTTTGTCTTTGAGAATCAGACGGACTCTTTGTTGCTTGGATGAACTCAGCTTTCATAGTTGTAATCCTTGATTATTGTGAAAACGCAGTCCTCAGTCATTTTGTTGAGACGCGGTCATGAATGATAGAAAAGAAACTCAGGCTGCACTAAGTTTGTGAGTGAGATGCATCTCTCATTCGTAGGGGAGACGCGGCTATGATTTATCAAGGGAAACGCAGTTCTGATTCATTGGGAGGACAGACTCTGGCTCTTCGAGAGGACGCGGTTCTGAATTGTTGAGAGAAATGCAAAACCTGCGTTCTTCAATTTGATAAAGGGGACTCGGCCTCCAGGCTTATGAAAGGACTCGGACTTCAGGACGCGACTCTTTTGAGGGAGACCCGGCTCTGACTCTTTGTGAGGACATGGCTCTAGCTCATTGAGGGGACGCGGATCTGAATTGTTGAGAGAAACACAAACTTGCGTTCTTTAATTTGATAAAGGGGACGCGACCTTCAAGCTCGTGAAAGGATGCGGACTTTAGGATGCAGCTTTTGAAGCATCGTTTGCAATCAGTCTTGATGATCTCGTTAGGTCTTTTCAATGCCAAGTCAGCATTTGACGGCTAGAGACGCGCGTCTTTGGGTTTTTCCAGAGCGAAAATCCACGTGTCTCATCTAGACTGGATATGATATTTGCGCCGTAATCAAGGTTGTTAGTTTCAGCCTTTAAGAATGGCTTTAATTTTTATGCCATTAATTACAGGCCATTTTAGTGAGCCTATAAATAGACCATAGCCTCTTAATAGTCATTCATCTTGACTGTTTCTCTTTGCGGGCATATGCTCTGAAGAACTCCGTCTTGATTGTCCACCTTCCCTTCAAGGGTATGTGTTCTAAGAACAAAACGAATCCAAAGCTTTCATGCTTTCTCTTAATCTTCTTCAAAGATTATCACTGTTAAGTGATTTCAAGATTAAAAAGCATTGCTTTAAGTCTTTCACTGCTGTGACTTGACAAATAAAATTCAACTTCTAGAGATTTCTTTTTCGAGTAGGAACTGGACTTTGTCATGATAAGGCTCGGTCTGTCTGAAATTCTATCATCCCCGTCCATGAAGAGACTCCGTCTCTTGATCTCTTTCTGAAATTTTTTTTCTTGAGATTCATGCGTCCTTGCTCTGCAAACGCGCCTTTCACATTACTTAATGAAACACGGGCTTATTGACTTCAAAGTTTAAGTCTCAAGTTCTTCAGACGCGAGTGTGGTGAACTCTGCATTTTGGTCTTGAAATGCGAGTTTTGCATATGAAGCTCGCGTTTGGGATTCTTGATTTAAAGAATTGTAAGTCTGCTCTTTCGAGCTCTTTAGACGCGAACATGACAAGCCCTGTGTCTCAGATGCGAGTGTGGCGAACTCTGCATCTTGAAGTTGCCTCAGGCAGTTTTTAAGACCCGCATCCACGTCTTTGACTTATGCATCGCGCCTCACATATCAGACGCGAGTCTAACACCAGACTGTGTTTGGATCCATATTTTCTATCCCTGCGTCAATTAAATTCGCGTCTGGAGTTCGTGACTTTAGCCCGCGCTTGTGCTTCTGACTTCTTGTTTTTGTCTTTGCAGAATGTTAACCTTTGGGTTTTTGTTTCTTGTAGGTTCTGGTCATATTGATAGTGCCAGTTTTAGCGTCTTTGCTGGGTTCATGGGAGAATATTTGGACCGGCCAACTTATTCGATTGACAAGCACTCGGGAAGTCAGAGCTTCTGTGTAAGGGCGAGGAGGATCCGTGCGGTTGTCGATGCACATTAAGGCCTTATTGGACATGAAGCACCAGTAATGTCTCGAATTTTTCATGGTCACAGTGGGTATGGCGTATCTGAAGGTCACGGGAAAGAGAACGTCACCAGTAAGGTCACGGATCCTCCCTTCACTAATCTTGTTCAAAGCAGTGACAACAACGAAAAACCCATGCTCATTGGGTGACTTTCTGGTGGTAGAGATGCTCATTAAACGAAGGATTACGGCCTTGTGAAGACCATCACACCAGTTGGTCAGGTGGAATCAGAATGCTCCCTTGTATTTCGACCTTAAGAAACATCATTGTTCTCAAGAGGAGGGGAACTTGATCAACAATTCCTGGCCACAGTCAAGAGGGTAAGCTTTGTGTATCTTCAATATTTTGAGGAGTGAGTGCCACCTTTCGCTGAGTAAGAGGGACTTCTTTGTACTCCTTCGTTGTAACACTCAATCTTATTGTATAAGAGAGCCCTTTGTATCACTTTCATATTTTTGAACATCAATAAAAGTGACACTTTTTCTGTCTTCTTATATGTCTTGACTTCCTTCTTGTATCAAAAATCAGACAAATATAAGTGATTACCCTTTGATTTGCTAAAAATGTAACATTTTAACTTAGCAAGTCAAAGTTGAAAAATTCCATTTAAGGAATTTAAAATTACTGTCAGAGGTGTGATATTAACTTGACAGGAGTGGGATAATTTCTGTGGACTTGCCAATTCATGGATGAGAATGGCAAGTGAAACTAGACCTGTTGGGTATCTAGAAGCATTTTTACTATCAGAGGTATGATATTAACTTAATGGGTTGAATTGGATCTTATCAGGGGTGTGATATTAACTTGATAAGAATGTGAGCTAGAGGTGTGATGTTAACTTAGCTCTATAGGAATTTTAGTTTCATTTGGGAAAACTGAAAATATCACTGTCATATGTGTAGTGTTAAACTTGACAGTGGAGGTAATGCTAGAGGTGTAATATTAAACTTAGCATTAGTCATCTCGACTTCGATATGAAAGTTCGAGGGAAAGTTATTGTCATAGGTGTATTGTTGAACTTAACAATGAACTGGATGCTAGAGGTGTGATGTTAAACTTAGCATCGCTCATCTCAGCTTCGATATGAAAGCCTGAGGGAAAGTCATTGACATAGGTTTATTGTTGAACTTAAGAATAAACTGGATGTTATAGGTGTGATGTTAAACTTAGCATCGCTCATCTCAGCTTCGATATGGAAGCCTGAGGAAAAGTCATTGACATAGGTGTATTGTTGAACTTAACAATGAACTGAAGCTAGAGGTGTGATGTTAAACTTAGTATCGCTCATCTCAGCTTCGATATAGAAGCCTGAGGAAAAGTGACTGTCAAAGGTTTAATATTGAACTTGGCAGCAACTTAATCACTGTTATAGGTATAGTGTTAAACAGCTTCGATATGGAAGCCTGAGGGAAAGTCATTAATATAGGTTTATTGTTGAACTTAAGGATGAACTGGATGTTAGAGGTGTGATGTTAAACTTAGCATCGCTCATCTCAGCTTCGATATGAAAGCCTGAGGAAAAATCATTGACATAGGTGTATTATTGAACTTAACAATGAACTGGATGCTAGAGGTGTGATGTTAAACTTAACATCGCTCATCTCAGCTTCGATATAGAAGCCTGAGGAAAAGTGACAATTAGAGGTATAATATTGAACTTGGCAGTAACTTAATCACTGTTAGAGATATAGTGTTAAACTTAACAGTAATTTATCAGAGATATGATGTTAACATGACAGTAGTTAATTTGTGATATGAGCAATTTTGAGGACTTGTCATTCTATTAAGGAGAATTGACAAGTGAAGTTTGGGATGTCAGAGGTGTAGTGTTAACTTGATAATTTTGAAGACTTGTGACTCCATGTAAGAGAGCGACAAGTGGAAGTTCGTACTCGCTGGGGAGTATTGAAACTTTTCACTGTTAGAGGTGTGATATTAAAATTAAGAATGATTGAGGTTATGGACCTACCACTCTATGTGAGAGAATTGGTAGGGGAGTTTGGTGGAAAATAAAAACTCTATGTTAAAGAATTGGTAGGAGACTTTGGTGAAAAATAAAATGAATTGTCAGAGGTGTAATATTAACGTGATAATCATTGATTTTCTAGGGACATGGATGGCGTGCTGTTAGAAGTGCATAACAGCGGAGATTTTAAATGAGTTTCGTTGTCAGAGGTTTCATGTTAACTTGATTGAATCTGCTGGGGATTGGGAAATCTAGCTTGTCATAGGTTTACTATTAACGTGACAAGTCCCAGCTCATTTCGTTAGAGTAATGAACACATGTATTTTTGTGGCCCTACCACTCTGTGGGTGAGAATTGCTAGGAGATTTTTGAGGAGAGGATGTGACCAAGTCCCCTAGAATTTTTAGCAAACTCTCAGTTATCAATAGATTTGGTGTGCCTTTACTAACTACCATTTGAGTTGGGCTAGCCATGCTATTCCCCTCAGCCTGATGAGCTGTCGAAGATTTATATTGGACTTAAAAGCCAACATTTTCTTCTATCCTTAGCTGTCAGAGGCGTCGAATGTCCATAGATAAACTAGAGAAGAGTAACGAGGCTAAAATCAAATTCTTGCACATTATATCTTCTTTCAATGTTTACATCATACATCATGATGTAACTAGTATTCGATCGGTTCGACACTGATTGACTAGAACGCGATCCAATGAAGGAAGAAAGAAGCTCTTCTTTGGCGCCCTTCCAAACATCTTGGATCCTGTAAGTTCCGATCAGAGGTATAGTATTAACCTGATCAGGAGAAGAATGCTATCAAGGATAGTATTTCTTTAAAAATTTACCGTTGATTGGCATCATGACCGTATCACCGTCGGGGTTATAAGGCGATATGCTCCATTTGAATAGATTGACTCTACTACAAATGGTCCTTCCCATTTGGACTGAAATTTTATTTGGTCTTATGTGTCATTATAAATGGTTCTTCTGACAGTTAAAATAAGGTCACCTTTCGTGAAAGTCCGCTCCTTAACTTTCTTGTTGAAGGCTCAGTAATTCGAGCTTGATAGAGCTCGATTTGTTGTTGAGCTTGCAGACATTTATCATTTAAAGCCTCCAGCTCTTGGAGTCGCATTCGATGCTTCTCCTCATATCATCTCTGTTGTCAAGGTGACGCGTAAAGATGGGATCTGGATTTTTAATGGGAGTACAGCTTCACACCCATATATCAAATAAAACAGTGTAACTTTCGTCGGGATTCAAACCGTCGTATGATAAGCTCATAAGCATTCACCTAATTTGTCATCCCAGTCACGTTAGCTTTTCGGAACAAATTTCTTGAGAAATTTTTTAATAGTCTTATTGAAAGCTTCTGCAGGGCTATTAGCGGCTGGATAGTATGTCGTTGAAGACACACTTTGGATTCTGAACTTTTTGCAGAACCTTTGAAAGGCTTGGCTGACGAACTGGACCCATTATCATGGACAATGCATCATGGCACGTCAAAGCGGTAAATGACGTGATGTTTAACGAACCTGATCACATCAAATGTCTTTACCTCCGTCAAGGGAATAGCTTCAGCCCATTTAGAGAAATAATCAGTTATAGCTAAGATAAACTGCTATCCTTTTGATGAAGGTGGGTTGATAGGGTCAACCATGTCCATTCCCCACATCTCGAATGGCAAGGAAGAAGTTGTAGGGCGAAGATGTCCTAGTGTCTGGTGGATGAAGTCACCATGGACCTGACAGGTGTGACATCACTTGGCGTGAGCGATGGCGTCAGGGATTAACTTTGGCCAATAATACCCCAGTCTTCGGAGTCGATCTCCAAGCTTCGGACCAGGCTGATGAGCTCCACACATACCGTCATGCGCTTCTTTGAGTATTTCCTATGCCTCCTTTTATGATAGGCAGCGGAGGAGGATCCCATCATGCGATCGGCGATACAGTGTTCTTGTGATCGCATTGTAGTAGAATTTAGGGGCTTTCCTTCTAATGGCAGCCGCCTCTTTGGGGTCATCAGGAAAGATGTCGTACAATGCATAGTCGATGTACGGGAATCGCCAGTCTCTGAGCTCTGGACTTGTTGAAGTCTCTAGAGCTTCTTTGACTTGACAGTCTCGTGTCGGTTTTTGATGGTCTTCAAAAGAGAATCTTAGATAATACAGGTCATGGCTATAGACGAGCAGGCTAGAAGAGCCAAGGAAGCAGCGCGAGATGCCAGTGTATCTGCATACGCATTTTGTTGGCGAGGTACATGGTCGACGTAAAATTTTCTTAACCTCTCAGCCATGTAGATAGTTGTGTTATGATAAGGTACCAAATCTTCATGTCTGACTTCATACTCCCTGCGAACCTGGTTAACGGTGAGCTTTGAGTCACCATATGCTTCGAGATTTTTAACGTCAATCTCATCGATGATTTGCATTCTGATCAATAGAGCATTGTATTCCGCTACATTGTTGGAACATGGCTCAGTTAATGAGAATGAATGAGGAATTACGTAGTTCTATGGGGAGACAAGGACTATCCCCACTCCTGCTACGAAATTTCCTCGCGGACCCGTTCTTGATGCACCATCGAAGAAAAGTTGCCACACCTGTCCTTCGAAAGATGTCTGAGTCACGCAAACTTCGGTGATATCATCTGGGAGATCTTCATAAAGTTTCATCGTCTTTGGGTATGGATGCTCAGCCAGGAAATCTGCCACCGCTTGTCCCTTCACATCTTTTTACGACAGGAATTGCATCTTATATTGGGAGAACAATATAGCCCATTTCGTCAATCGATCATTCAGTGACGATGGCTTTGTCATAAGCAACCTTAAAGGATTGACTTTTGATATAACATGTAGGGTTTGGCCCACCAAGTTGTGTCGCATTTTTTGGACAGTGAATACCAATGCCAAACATTCTTTTTTGATCAGGTTATACCGATGTTCGGCTCTGATCATAATTCTACTCAAATAGTAGATTGTCTGCTCGTGTCCCTGATCATTATTCTGGGTTAGCAAAGCTTCTAAAGAATGATCCATCACTCATATGTATATCAGGAAAGGTTTTTCTGACACCAAAGCTGTAAGGACAGGTGGTGCGTGAGGTACCGTTTGATTTCCTTGAACGCTTGTTGGCAAGCATCGTCCCACATGAATGAAACACCCTTCTTCATCAATTCGGTGAAGGGTTAGCATCTTCCTGAGAGATTTGAGATAAACCTCCGGATATATGCTAATCGCCCTTGCAATCCTCTAAGCTTTCTGAGATTCCTTGGAGGTTGCATCTCCTGGACAGCGTGAACTTTCTCTAGATCGAGGTGGATTCCTTTGGATGTAACAACAAACCCTAAGAATTTACCATTGGCTACCCTAAGGAAGGATTTAGTGAGATTCATTTTTAACTACTTGCCCGCATGATATCGAATACTGTCTTCAGATCTGCTATGTAATCGCCTTTGACACAACTTTTTACTGCAATGTCGTCGACGTAGCATTCCACTGTTTTGCATATATGCTCGTGAAAATTGCTTTCATAGCTCTCTGGTACATTGTCCTCGCGTTCTTTAATCCGAAAGGCATGACAGTATAGCAATACACCCCCAATGGCGTCCTATAAGATGTATGCTTTTCATCATCAGGGTACATCTTGATTTGATTGTATCCCGAGAATCCATTCATGAAGGACATTCGTTCAAATCCACACGTGTTGTCGATCATGACATCTGTGATTGGAAGGGAGAATTCATCTTTAGGATAGGCCTCATTTAAATCACGAAAATCAATTGAAATTTGAATCTTCCTATTTTTCTTGGTAACGGGGATGATATTAGCTACCCAATTAGGGTGTTGTTCCTCTCTGATAAAATCAGAGTCTATAAGCTTCTTGACTTTCGACTAGATTGCTTCCACTATTTCTGTACGGAACCGTCGATGTTGTTGTTTGACTGGTTTCGCATCCGAATTTATGTTGAGTTGGTGCATAACACTTGAGGATCAAGCCCAGGCATATCCTCATAATTCCAAGAGAAAACAGCTATATACTCGCGCACAAGAGATATTAGATCTTCCTTCTCAGATGATGATAAGCTTTCGCTTATAAAGATGGGCTTAGGATTAACCTCATCTCCCATATTGATCTGGGTGACCTTTTCCTCTGTGGGTGGTTCACGTTATTTGAAGCGAATATCCCAGAGAGTGTTTAGGTATTTGATCCAAGGATCTGTATCTGACTAGATCATTTCTTCATTTCCATCTTCCGAATGGCTTGTTAAAACTATGTTTACTGAGATTCTTTGAAGATGCTGTTAACACTGACATCTGATTCCCACGATGACATTCCTGATGAGCGGTAGTGATATAATGACTCTTCAGACTCAGAGGCCGATGAGATTGGAGTTGACATATAGCCCAACCCCCTGCGAGTTCGATGATAATAATCAGGGGCTTTCCCTTTTGGAACGAAAAATCGAAGCAGTATTCTCCTTCCTTTTCTAAAGTTCAAGTCAGGACCATTTGTTAGGTCGTACCTCATGTTCTTCATCATTCTGAGTACATTTGGACTCGACTTTTGAAAAAAGATTGGTCTTTGGCCTTTGCGTCTTTCTGGGACCATGAATAAAGATCCTTGTGCATCACTGATGCCTTGATATGCTATGAGGGATGACCTCACCCGTACATGCAATGATGTCAGAGTACCGATTGTCGACCAGGGGTCATCATCTACATCGGTACTAGTGTCTGACGGTACAAAATCAGAAGCAAATACAGAAAAGTAAGACAAATCTAACTCTTCATTAATATACCACTCGCTTACATCATTGGTGGGGTTATTGATATCGAGCTTATTAATGCTCGTTACAAATGGGTTCAGCTCCCAAGGACATTCTTCCTCTGCCTCTGGTTCAATGTCAGCTTCATTACCCAAGTATGGTTCCTCTAACTGGGGATTCTCGTTCATCTCCAGAGAATCTTGATATAGGAGGGAGTCTGTAAAGCTGTTCTCTACCCCTTAAACGGATGCTTTTCGGCAATCAGCGTTCAGATTTTTCAGCTCCATCAATATATTTCATGATTTGATGGAGAGTAGAGGGGACGATGGAGTTGCAATGAATCCACAGTCATTCTAGCAACAAATTATACGAAGTGTCAGCGTCAATAACATAGCACGTCACTTCAGATCTTAAGTTCCCAATCTGACATTTGAGTTTGATCTTCCCCATTAGGCGCATACCATTGGCATTGAACTATAAATAGTGGTTTGGGTGGCGCTCAGTCAGTGAGTGGGGATCCCCAAGTTGCTGCATGACCTAGCGAGGCATAATGCTCAATGCAGATCTTGGATCTACCTGAATGCGGCTGACTTCAGAGATCCAATATACCCTGTGAACTACAGGGGCCTATCATATTTCCCTTTGACCTGCATGTCATCTGGTGTGAAGGTGATGTAGAGGCACGTTGAGAGGTGCGGAGGCAGTCTTCTTCGTCTTTCTCCTGTGGTCCAGCCAGAATCCGGGCCATGAAGACCTCAGCATCAGCTAAAGCCTCTCTCAGAGCTTCTCTTGTTGACTTTGTAGTCTCAAGAGCTCATAAAGGGTGATCCTGACCGGAATATTGGCCAGTTAAGCCAAGATATCAAAGGGTAAGGTGATGAAAATCCTTCCGCTTTGTCCTTAGGGAGGGCCTTAGCATACTGAATCTCTTTTTGCTTCTCCACGGGTTGCTTCGTGGATGGCTTAGTTGTCTCGAGGATGGGTTTAGGAGGACTTGCCACCATCTCGTCGTACTTCTTCAAGTACGATTGACCCGAACGAGTTTCGGCCACGAGCGGTACATTGAACTCTGTAGCAAGGACGATTGTCTCCTCTTCTGAGTCGGTTAGTGAGGGGACATCAGTCTCTATTTTTCAGGAAGAAGCGCACACCACATTGCAAGGTGAGGCTTTTACTTTGCCTTTGGACTTTTTATTGGTAACAGTAGTCTATTGTTGGCTCTCCACAAGGTCGGGATGAACCCACATGATTTCTCCCTGTGGCGTAGGAAGAGATACAAGACCTTTCTCCTACTGGTGATGTGGATCAATGTTGAGTACCCTTAGTTCCCCTTTCGGGATGGGAACTACTCTGCCTGGCGTTGGAGGCTGTACCCGAACTAAAAAAATGACGTCATATTAGCTGACACTTTCTGCTGCTCTGGACGAAACTTGAGCACATCCGCATCAATCAAAACTTGAAGGATATCTTTGAAGATGTAACAACTCTTGAGAGGGTGCCCCAGCATCCTATAATACAAGCAATAGTTGGGATTGTTGGTCTTGCCAACCTCCTCAGAACATCTAACTTCGGGAAGCTTCAATCTATTGCTCTTGTTGAGTAACTTGAATAACGAATCGATGTATTCATCCTTGAAGGAGTAATGCATGTTGGCACGAAGCTAATTTGAAGAACTACCCCCTCTGGTCAGCTGAGGTTTAACAGGAGACTTCGCCTCTGTCGCCAATGTATCTTTCCTTTTTGATTGAAAAGAAACTTCTAGCGCGCGCCTTGTCGTCTTTTCAGGCCTGGGCCTATTCTCTTCTGCCCTAATCGTGGCAATAATCTCTTCTGCCTGTTCGCCTTACTGAACTAATTGTTTCCAGGTACGGCTATCAACAACTCCTATCTGGCTAGGAGTGAGGTTTGCAAATTGTGACGGCATGTTTCCACCAGGGTGGCCTGGGTCATACCGCTAGGACATCGGAGTGCCATATTCTGAAATGTTTCTACAAGTGCTTTGATCGACTCTCTTTTTATTGCTTTGTTTCCATGAGAGTTGGCATGGTAACCTTCGAATCGTCTTTGAAGAAGCGTGTAAGGTAAAGCTTCTCCAAATCATCCCAGTTCTTGATGGAGTCTTCGGGGATTTTTATGAACCATTCAAAGGCGAGTCCTTTCAGAGTGCCATGAACAAACGCACCAAGATGGCATCATTTGCTATTACGTTCCCTGTCTGGGACTTGAAGTAGTAGATATGTAGGTTCGGTGACCCTTTTGCCATCAAAGGCTTGTAAGGTCAAAGCTTTGAACTTGGGAGGATACGGGATAAGATCCCATTCTGTCAGATATGGCCGGACCACTCCTGCTTTTTGGAGGCCTTTTCGATTGGTGAGGGCTTCCAGACGCTGCTCTAGTTTATTCATTCTTTTAGAATGAGTGCTCCCATTCTCTGAATTGCCTCCATCTTCAGATGGAGACTTAGACGACTCAGAGTTTGACTGTTCCTCCTCCTCTGAATGTATAGAAGATGAACTCTCCTCTTCCTTCCGCTTGCCTTTAGACTTCTTAGAAAAGTTTTGGCCTTCGGCTTCTTCTTACCCTCAAGCAATTGTGCAAGCATCTGCTTAAGGGTATCGATAGATTCTTGTTAGGCGCGAATCATATCGAGTTGTTCCCTCTGGACCTGGGCTTGCTATATGAAGCGCCTGGTCGTCTCCTCAGGAGTGTTTGCTATATACGCGAAGGCTTCCTTCTAAGAAGTGTGATTCACTTACTTCAATGCCCCAGGCTAGGGCACTATAGTCAACTAGGGCTACCACACCAGTTCGAGTGCGGATATGGCGGTACACTCCTTCTGGTTCATCATCAGACTCATCAGAGCTTACTGCCGGTTATTTTTTCCTACTTCTGCTTGGTGTAGTACTTGGACTTACCATGTTTGCAATGACTTCAGGATACTCCGTATCTGAAAAGGTTCTCTTTCTGTGAGAATGACGCCTTTTGGCTGATCGGGAAGTTAAGGTTAATCATCTGAATACCAACTGCTTGCTTACATGTGAACTGCAGCAACATTCAGAGAGCATTGCCGTGATGAGCCATTCATAGTAACATGATAGAGCGATCTGATTAGTACTCCTTTTCTTTATCAAATAATCCGAGCCTCGGGTTTTCGAGGGCTTTTTAGCTTCTAAGAGCCATTATTATGTCGCAATTCTGAAACGTAAGGTTCAGAAATGCGGAGCTCACATTCTGTAGAACGAACGAGGCTCTCGCGTTTTGGGTTTGAAATGTGGGTCTCGTACCTCTGCTGAGAAGAGACGCGGATCTCGCGTTGTTGGCTAGCAACAATTGAGAAACGCGGACCTTCTAAATCCCGCGTTCTGTGGAGGATCGAAATAAAATTTTCTTAATCAATGAAAGATTACAACAATCTCAAAAATTCTGATTACAAGAGAGAGAAGATATTCAAGCTCAAATCTTCTCTTTGTTTAATGCTGGGTTCTTGATGTAGCAGTGGAAAGTGAATCTTATTTTTCATTGACTGGGTGAACGTCACAATCTTTTGGGAATCTTCTCTTCGGACTATAGACGGAGTAGCATAGCTCTTGTCCAATAAAATCTCAAAGAGACTTGAGGTAAGAACAAACTTGTACTCACTCAGCAAGTTGTTAGAAAGTTCAACTCTTTCTTCAGTACTCCTCCAACCGATTTCAACCTTTTCTGACCAAAACTTTTGACCCCTCTTCAGTAGCAAACTAGGCTATTTATAAGAGTTTCAAGGGTAAAACTGTCCCCTAAAAACCCTCCATGATAGGGGTTAACTCCCCTCATTACATGGGCAGTAATTGACCCAGTAATAAGGGTAGTTATAACCGAGACGCAGAGCTTCTCTGTAGTCGGAAAGTCGGCTTTGAGTCTCACGTTTTGGATGCCAACTCCAAACCTGCTAGACGCAGGTTTTGAACTCTACCAGATGCGGAATTTAGGCTCTGCGTCTTGAAATTGCAGTGATGTCGAGACGCGGGCTTCGAATCTTGCATCTTGGCGTTGCAGTGATGCCAGGACGCGGGCTTCGAGCTTCATATCTTGGTCATTATAGTGCAGTTGGGACGCGGGCTTCAACCCTCGCGTCTTGGTACTATACTGATGTTGAGGCGCGGGCTTTATGCTCTGCGTCTTGGCATTACACGAGTGGTTATGATTAACCTCGTGTCTAGAGTATAGTCTCTGTTCTTTGATGACCTGTCTTCAGTGATTTTATACAGTCTACAACTGCATTGGACAATACGTCTTAAATGAAGCATCTGGAGCATGACTAACTCCCTCGAAAGCTCAATCTTTATAGATCCAGCTTAACAGGGGTCTTTTGCTCCTTCCGCTATGCCCTGGGGGATCGAACATCACCCACACACAAGACTAAGTTCAGAACATAGCTCTGATACCATTTGTAAGAACTCGGAGCACCATCCTAAAATACTAGCATATTAGGTGGAGTAACTCAAATTCTTATAAACCCAAGACCATCCTATGTCTAGCCGATGTGGGACTATTTGTTCCCCTAAATTCCAACAATCCCCCTCGATCAAAGAGTCTCCCTGTAAGCTCATCTTCACACCTGGAAGACATATGCTGTATCGAGATTCTCTTCACTACGTTTCAGTACACGACAATCAAGTTGAGGTGAAGAAATTCGATGGGAAGTCCAACTTCCTGTTGTAAAAGATGCGAGTAACATCATTGCTCGTGAAGGAGGGCACACACAAGGCTCTACTTTGTATTGAGAAGAAACCATCGAAGATGGAGAATGATGAGTGGAACGACATCAACTTTCGAGCAAAGACGACAGTCATACTATACCTATCAGATGAAGTCCTCTACGACGTGATGAACGAGGAGACAACTGCTAGTCTTTGATGTAGGCTGGAGAGCCTTTACATGACAAAGAGTTTGTCGAACAAGTTCTTCATGAAGAAGTAGTTATACAGCCTTCGGATGAAAGAAGGTATGTCTATTCTACAACATCTTAATGCTTCTAATAGAATTTTAAGCGACTTGTTGGCTTTAGAGATTAAGCTAGAAGAAGAAGACAAAGCTCTTCTATTACTCTCTTCTCTTCCATCAAGTTATGACCACTTGACAACCACCATCGTGTATGATAAGGAGAGACCTTAGAGTTGGAAGATGTCGGGCAGATGTTCCAGAACAACGAGCTGATGAAGAAGACAGATTCTACGGAGGAGGCTGATGAAGAAGACAGATTCTACGGAGGGGGCCCAAAAGAAATTCAGAAGCTTCTAACAGTCTGTTGCTACTTTGTAAGAAACATGAGAACCTGACAGTTACAGGAAAGAGATTCTCTTTGCTCTGATACCATTTGTAAGGATTTGGGGCACTATCCCAAAATATTAGCCTTCTAGGTGGAGTTGCCCAAATTCTTATATACCCAAAATCATCCCCATGTCTAGCCAATGTGGGACTATTTGTTTCACCCAAATCCAACAATTAGGTTGTGGTTATTTTAAATTTTCTTTGAAATATGTTGAGATTACATATTCTCCATGAATAACTCCTTTGAAGGTATTTACTTTGTATGATGAGTACTAGTCTCTTTTGAAAACATTCATATTGTAAGATTATTAATCAAAATTTATTGCATTCGTAAAATATTACACAATTGTTAGATGGTTTTGCTACATTTTGATTTAAGTATAACTAGTTTATATGATAGAAGCTTATTTCATATTCAGATACTGAGCTTGTCTCTATCTCTATTATTTGACAAATTTCTATTTCCTTTACATGGAAAAGATTACAACACTATGAGATCTGATTTTGATTTTTTTGTCTAAAATAATGGTATATTTGATTTTTTTTTCTCTACAATAATGGTATATTTGAATAACAAACGTTCAAAGTTGTGAAATTCATCAAACATATATATGTGATGAGAAAGTTAACTATATACCTTCTAAGTAATATATTTGATGGTATTCTTGAATATTTTGGTTTTAATCACCTCCTCTGTGAACAAAAAACTATCCTTAAATAAGTAATTTTAAGTTTTATGTCGGGGTCCACCCAATGCGGCCAATACCCCTGGGAGGCTTATCTTAGGATTTGTTTCCATGGATTATTGAAGGACGAATACATTTTGTAGGAAATACGTAATTGTAAGACACTAATAATTTAGGATTAATTAACTGATTGAAGATCATTACAAGATTTTGTAAGAATATTTGAAATAATAATATTTTGTAAGAATATTTGAAATAACAAGATTTTGTGAGAAACTATGTAATAATTTGAGTAAGAAAAATCTTGTAAGAATATTTGGAGTAGTTTTTAATCAAAAGGATTTAAAAAGATTAATAGATCCAAGAGTTCAATTAATTGCATGGATAGAGAATAGAATGAAAAGGTTGTTTTGATCTTTTAAATTGTTGAAAATTTTATACTATTTTTGTAAAACATGCAATTTTCTTACAAAATTAAATTAAGACAAAATAACAATTATTCTAGCATGCAACAATTATAGTTTAAAAACAACATAAGACAAAAGAATCTGGCTTAGGGAATGCAGTCGCGATGTCGCTGTCTTAAAAGATCAAAAACCTGTCTCCTTATCCAGACGTTGAATCGGCCTTGTCCTCTAGCAGTAAAGGATCGCCCGGATTCATCAGCACTCGGCTCAGGACGGTGGACAAAACTTCTGCTCAGTTGAAGAAGTTGCCCAGAAAATGAAGATAATTAAAAAAAAAAAAATTAACACTGAAGAGAAAATGTGTTGTGTCTCTTGCTTTTAGAGGAAGGGTGATCTATTTATAGGTTTCAGACTCTCCTAATAGTTGTAACCATAAGAGATATTCAAGACCACATAAGTAGCTGAGAGATTTTCTCATGTTATGTGAGATCTTCTTAGACTTGATAAAATAAAATTTGAAATAAAAGCTTTTTTTTTTTTAATTCAAAAATTCAACCCATATGCCTGCCTACTTATCGTTGGGCCGCCGATTTAAGGGCATTTGAAACTCAGTCTGCTAATTCAATGACCAATTGGTTATAATTACAAAAAAAAAAGAGCTCAAAATTTTATTCATCTTTCTTTTTTAAAAAAATAAGAATTTTTAAAAAAAGTGCACGAATCAGATTCTTTTCTCATTGCCACTAAACTTTTAATAATACACCGCCCAAAACAAAAAAAGAAAAAAAAAAGAAAGAAAGATAAGGGGTTGTGATCGAAGACATTACATTATATGATCTAGAACATTCGCGGTAAAAGAGTTTCAAACATTTTAATGTGCACACTGATCACAAATGAAGCAGATACAAGATATGTCTTTAGTATGAAAAATAAGAGGTAAACCATTAATTTTTTCCCTTGAAAACTTTGGATTTTGTATCAATTTTATTTTCAAATATGAAATCATTCATTTGTGTAATTTGGACTCTGAAGGTATAGCTTTTCCCCCTGAAAATGATACTTTATTTTTTGAAATGCAATATTGTGTATTTTGTTTATCATGCTCAGAGGTAAGAAGTGCGATTGGCCAAGAGCCGTCCAAAATTTTAGAATGAGCCTCCACCTGGAAAAAAAAAAAAAAAAAAAAACATTTGATACATTTCGAGTCATCACGGATTCACACAAAAAAACAAAATTATTAATTAATCCTATCCATATTTTAATGCAACCAAACAAAAATGCCTAAACAGCTGTGATTAATATTAATTCCATGAGTCCTCGTCATTTCTATTTTAATGAGATTCCTCAGTTAAATAAAGAACCCATTATTAAACCCACCCATCAATCTCAACCGTCAATTTCTTATCTGACGGTCATCATAAATTAAGTCCCAGCTTGGTCCATAGCAGATGTGCCATGACGCTCTGACTTGTCCGTTTCGGGTTTGACGCCCGTTTAAACCGAGGGAGAAACCGAGGATTCTGACCAAAGTTAGAGAGTGTCACAGTATCAGCTTTCCAGCTCACAAGCTCCTTGGAATATTCCAAAATACTGTTATTAAATGTGGATTTGAATTATAAATAGTAAACCACAGTAAAATTCCAGCTCTGCTGTCAATTTTCAGCTGTCCTTTTTCTGTTTTTATATTTATTTTCTTTCCTAAATCACAACAAATTTGTATTTTAATTTCAGATGATTCCTCAAGAAGTTTCATGACTCAGGTTAAAAAAATTTGCATCCTCATTACATACTAAATTCGAAGGACAAAATTTTCTTTTTTCTAATTTAGGTCAAATTCATTTCTTTGTCACATAGTCTTAAGATTTCTTTACTTGTAATCAAAGTAAGATTTTTTTTTTTTAATCTTTTTTAAAGATCTAACTAGTAAGGTTAAAAGAGCAGAATTGAAGATGATGGGTGTTAGGGTTCCAAATCTTCTAAAAGCAAGGCAGGTTTCTTTTCTTATTTTGTTGCTGTCTTGTTATATATTTGAATTTTGATTTTGATCCATATTGTACTTTGTTCTATTTAACTTTAATTTAGGGGCATTTTATTTCAACCACCTAAGTTAAATCATAACTAGGATCAATACTCGCGCATAATTTTATATGCTTAAGCACTTGTTAAAAGCGCGGATATACACGGATGTGTCAAGCGCTGAAGCGCTCATCAGTGATGAAAGACAAAAATACCCCTAAATAATTGCTTCAAAAAAACATGTCGCTTCAAAAATACCTTATTTTCGAGGACTCGACTATGATCGCAATCCTCACATCGCAATCCTCACAAATTGATCACAGTATAGAAGACTGCGATCACTAAAAAAATATTTTATTTCTGAGAACTGCGACTATGATCGTAATCCTCACAAAATGATCACAGCTCTATTTCTGAGGACTACGATCATAATCACAATCCTCACAAAATGCACTATTTATGAGTACTGAAATATAATCACAGTCTTCTTTATTAGAACGGCTACTATAATCGTAATATTCACAAAAATGTTTTATATTTGAGTCTTTATGAGGGCTGCGACTATGATCACAGTCCTAAAATAAGAATGCAAACATTATCACAGTCTTCACAAAATGTCCTATTTTTGAGTTTTGTGAGGACTGTGATCATGATCAGAGTCATCTTTATTAGAATTGCGATCATAATTACAGTGCTCACAAATGTCTTATTTATGAGTTAATCCTCAGAGGCTCCTTTCCACTAACATCGAATGATCCCTAATATTTTTCAGATCTAAATACAAAATTATCGTGAGCACGAATAAACGAAATTTACAAAAGGTCAATCCAAAAAACCTACGAATAACTCTGCATTAGAGTCAAGGTTGAGGGTAGAGTAACGTTGGAGTGATGAGGAAGGGTAAAAGAAGAAATAAAAATATATATAAAGAAGTGGTGATTGTGAGGAATCATTTTATGCTGACGTGGATTAAACTGTGACAAAGAAAATTATGAAGCTGAATTTTTTTTTTCTAATTATGAAACAAAGTAGGTGGCGGTAGCAAAAATTCATTTAATTACATTTAAAATATTTACATTCAAATTATTTTTAGTGCTCATTTGAATTAAAAAATTGTTTCTGAAATACATAAAACACATTCAAATAAAAATAGGTTTACATTAAAAATTTTGCTACTATGTGCACTTAGTGCCCGATCTCAAATGAAGAATTCTAGTGCTTCCTGCTTGGCTGAAAGATTTTCAACTCAACATAAACATTTATAGTTTTTTTCGATTTGTTTGAATGTTTTGTAAAAACAAGAAACATAAAATAAGAATACTTCCATTTTATCTCCATCACAGACATATAATTTTAAGTTAAATATTATTATAACTCCCTTCACTTGTATCCTGATTTTTGTAGAAAGCATTGATTTAATCCCGGCAACATTTTAAGTTTGGTAAAATATTTTCTCCGAAGTCTGAGTCAAAAGAGTGTGGTAATTGGTAAATATGTAGAAAAGTTTGAAGTAGTTTATAAAACCTTTTATTGAAGAGGGCTTATATGCAAATCACCAGAAAAATAAAGATTACGACTCACAAACTTTTCCCACAAAAATTATTAAAAAATCACCTCTTTTTAAAGCAGCAACCGCAGGAGAACCCCAAACGAAAACCCTTTCTTTTTTTCTTCACTCTCATTCATCTCCTCTCTTTCTCTCTCTCTCTCTAAATCAGCATGCAGCGTCAATCCCTGGGCTCCCCCGGCTCGAAGCACCTCGCCAATGGCGGCCTCATCGAGGGCGCGATCGCCGTCTCCGGCAATTTCACCGGCGGAGCGCCGGCGCCGGCAGAGGACGATGCTAAGGCGGAGAAGCTGATCCGAGCGAGCCCGCGATCGACGAGAGCCGTCCACCTTATCCCGATCCTCACCGTCCTCTGCATACTCATCCTTTACCTCGTCTCGCACGAGCCTCCCCATTGGGTCAGCACCCCCAACCTCTCAGATCTCGCCACGTTTACCCTATATCTTCTCCCTCTGTCCTTTTCTGACTCTCGTTTCTTGTTTCTGGAACAGATTTGCCGAGCACTCGGGGAATCGAGCGGATTATCGACCAGAAAGGTACAATGCCGTTCTCTTATTTCTCCGATCCTTGTAAAATTAGCCGATTTTTTGAATGTGTGTATTTTTTGGGTTTGTAGCGGGATCGGTGTCGGGAATCGTTTCGGTGGCGGTACGAACCAAGCGGGGGTTGATGGAGGAGAAGAAGGTTCAGATTCGCAACCGGCGGCTGGGGTATTCCGCAGGAGCTTGATTGGGGGCGGCGGCACGTGCCGCTGCGGCTGGCGCACGTGTCGGAGCGCTGTCCGATTGATTTCTCTGTGGATACAATATTTTCCTTTTATTTTCTTTTCGCTATTTTGGAAATAGATAAATTTAAAATTTTATAATATCTTTTCTCGGTTTATATAAAGATCCGTTTGGATTTCTTCGTCGTTGCCATTTTTCCCCTTCTCTTTTGCATGTTGCTATCCTACACCGGCGTTGATTGCCAGTTGAGATTGTCTCGTAAACTGCGCCGCGGGAGCTGGTGACAGCTGTGACGAGGGGCCTACATCAACCTGACAGCTGTCTACGGTGCAGGGCATTTAAGCGTGCACCGATTACTATATCTGGAGCGCACGGGTGTTACTGTACTTTGTAATTTTCTGTTTGGTCATTTTGCACTCAGCACCCTGGAAGTCTCTGATTTTGCAGACGGTTCTGAACTCTGCCAACGGCTAGTTAGGAAAGGCCTGAAATTTTAATTATTTATGCGCATAAATAATCTTTTTGGGTAGTGGGATTGGGATGTTGGTGGATTCTGGGCGTTTAAAAGCGTGAAGCTTTATCAACTCAATCATTGGGCTAAACAGCATATTAGAATTATGAAGATTTTATGGAATAAAATAAATAAAGAATAAGAAAGGGGGCACTTGATAAAGATTGATGTTTAATCATATTGAAGATTTGAATTTATCTTATCATCATATGTAAAGCTCATTGCGGAGGTAGCGCTTAATATTATTAACTCACCCCCATTTGTTTACTTACCATAGTTAAGGTATTGAGGTATTAATTACTAGAAGTAATCATACAGCTGTTCGGGTTATAACTATTTATTTTTTCTCTTCCATTTTATAGGAGCTCAGAGCCCACTTGTTATTATTCCTAAATTTTGAAAATTGTTACCATATTCATATTCTGTGATATTCCGTAAGGATTTGAGCTCAAATTCTTTCCACTTAAATACAACAATACATCTATGTCAATTGCATCATAGTGAGTTAGTACGACTTAGATCGTTATCAAATGGTCGTATTGAGAATTTGCATGTTTAAAAAATATAGATCTAATCAACTCACTATTTTCGGTCGTCTATTTTGCACTGCTTGATAAATTACAAAAAAGTATTCAAAAAATTTGATGTTTTATTTTTAGTTACTTTAAATAATATAAATTAATTTCAACAAAGTGGATCTTATATTTAAATGTCAGATATTGATATTTGAATGAGAAGAATTCGGGCAGAATTCTTTCAGAACTATGTCTCTCTCATATTTTTATGCTTTCTTTTTTAAACGCATACCGTTTACTAAATCTGGTAGAATGTAGCTCGCAATCACCAGGCATTTTTACAAATATCTAAAAAATGTTATTATTATTATTATTATTATTATTATTATTATTATTATTATTATTATTACTACTACTACTACTACTTTTAAGCAATTTAGATATCTCGTAATTCAATCTTTCTCTCAAGGCGCCAAAAAAAAAAGGTGATTGGTACGTGATTTTTGACATTTGATCCCCCCAACCCACAACCAAAAAAAATAATAAAAAAATATACACATAGAGAGAGAAAAAAATAAAATAAAATAAAATAAAATAAAATAAAATAGAAAACTATATCTAGTGCTTATCTCTCTAAACCTTTACTTTGAGCTGATGACGAGTTGGGACCCGTCACTCAGTTTTGGCCCATCTCGTGTCGATCACTCTCGAGTTCACGAAGCCCCATCTTGACATCCAAGATGAATGACACGTGAATGCTTTTCTGTTCAAATTGACCCTTCACCTACTACAATTATACAAGCAAATTTGACGTTTAATTACTTGTTTCTCCATATTAAAAGAGACTCTTTATGATTTATGAAGAATCCAAGAGCAAGAAAACTTTGTTACATACACACACAAGACACTTTATTTTTGGTTTTGTCTGCATTGTGATAGGGATGTTGCAAATATACTTAATAAATTAAAACTAGGTTCTCAGTGTATTTGGTTTCATGTGGCCTCCAGCTACCAATACTGTTGCAGTTGCAATCAATTGAAAATCATCTAGTTTTTGGTTATATCTTTAATTGTCAGAGGCAAAAAAAAAAAAAAGAGAGAGAAAGAAATCTGATGCAATGTGTCGTTACTCTTTGCAGAGTTTTCTTTTCTTGATTTGAGAAACAATTATAACGTTATCGAAGCTGGAATTCTCTTATTAATTAGTTATAGTGCTTCCAAGTGTTTAAAAAGAACAAGAGGAAGGGGGGGAAAAAATTAAAATGAGGAGAAGAAAAGGAAGTTTTCGAATTTTATGGCCCAATCCACTTTGTTGCTTCGTGAAATTAATGGTCATTTTTAAACATTCTGCTTTCGCAGGGCAAACTGTAGAATCCGTGGGCTCGGCCTGATAACATAATAGGCCTTAATGAGCTTATATTATCATGATTTGATCTAGAGATAGACTTGGGCGTTTTGGAAAAGATACGAAGATGAATCTTTTCTTCTAAAATTGAAAAATTCACTCGGTTGGAGTTGTTCTATATTGTAAAAAGTGTTTAAAAACAAAAATTAAAGTGATTTGAATATTTTTTGGTTTAACGATATAGAATATTTGAAACGTAACAAAAGTTAGTGTGTGAGAGTTTTTAAATTTAGATCATGATCAAATAGTTGGATTGAGAATTTATATGTTTAAAGTCATACATTTAAGTAATATGTTACTTTTGACTGTCTATTTTGCTTACATAATACATGAATAAGAAAACTATAAAACACTGAATTTTTAATTACTTTAAATAAGGTAAATCAACTTCAACAGGGATGAGCCTTATATTTGAATGTCATGTTATTGAATTTGAGTGGTAAAAATTCTTGCTCAAATCCTTCTTTGAAATAGCATAGTCTATTTCGAAAATGTAGGAGAAGCAACACGAACTCTCATAATAGTTGAAATTTAATGTACTACTTAATGTCGCGCTCGTACGCTTTTTGGTTCCAATTAGAATAAAGAAGGCAGTTGTTGGAATTTTAAAAAATGAACTCTAAAAATAACGGTTTGAGTATTTTCCGACTAAACGTGTTTTTATCAATATACAAGTAACTTTTAGCTAGAGGGTTCTCTCAAAAAAAATCTTTTAGCTTGAGGGACTACTTTTAACTTTACCTCAAAATTTTGGGGATTAAAGTTCAGACATGAATTTCTAAGACAACTAATATCTAATTTGGAGATTCATCATGGACCTCTATTCTAAAAACTCTGGGATTTTGGGCTGTCATAATTTTGTACCAATTTTGGACAATGTGAAACCTCAGTGAGAGTTTATTGATAGACAAAATATTATTTGTTGGTTCACCATGTTATGACTAGAGCTGACTCCGGTTTCGGAACCGGAGTGGGGCTGGCCAGTTCCTATCCGATTCTTTCTTTTTGCTCCGATTCTTGAACCGTTTTTACTCCATCGAATACTAATTTTTATATATAAAAAAATTAACAAAATAATTAAAAAATAAAAAATTGGTTTGAACTTAATCCTTATCATAATTAAGTTGCCTACGTATCCTCTTGGATTTAGAGAAATCAAAACTCGCGTGGTTCTCTTACCTCAATTCATGTACCTTACCTCAATCGCTTCCTTTCGTTTCGATGATCGTCATTTTCATAAAGTATTCATTTTTTTCTCGCACAATTTCTTTTTATCTTAACGCTGCTTTTGTCCAATCATAAAGTCATTTTGGGCCTTCATTGATTCGAAGGACATAATCGAAGATGTTTGATTCAAAATACTTTCTCCCGCATTGAATACTTACTTTACAGTTACTATTGACACCGGCGTTGTTAAGATTTGTTTAGCAATAATTATCATGATTGAGAATTGTGTTGAATGCTCCTTCCACCATTGAAGAATTGGAAATTTCATATCTTGAAAATCTTCATTAAACTCAAATGAAGTGGTTAGATAACTATCAAGTTCGGAGTTCGAGCAATGAAGATCCCGTGATTTTTTTTGCTCTTTGCAACAATATGTTGCCCACTACTAATTTTAGAGGTAACATCAACTTGATGACTAATTTGGCTATGACAGAGGACATTAATACTTAAACTATAAATTATACTATATTAATCATATAAAGCATACATTTCTTTTTTAACTTTATTAAATATAGCATAAATATTTACATCTAATTTTACAATTTCATAATAAGTAGACAAATATTCATGCAATCCATCTAATTTGGAATGTGGATCAAAACACATACAACTAAATAAATAGATGGAATTATTTTAAAGTATTCTAGTTGTAACACCCCGTCCCTGGAATGCGTACCCAGATACATGTTCTAATTTTTTCAATCATATTTTTCAATTTTTTCTCGTATTTATTTCAATTTTATAGTTATTTATATTATTATTTGATATCAGATCCAGATTTTTGGATTCAGAGCCAGCCCGAGTCTGAACTCGGGACTGATTCCAAAGTATTGCTTGATTTAACCTTTCTAGTAGTCAGATTGGATTAGTTTCAATTTCAAATACTGATTTTCAATATTTTAGATTTTTCATGATTTTCTAAAGTTTTTCTAAATTATTTTACAAATCTTCAAAACCGGTATCGACTGGTATCGCGGATCAATTTAGGATCTTTAATTTGCAAATGTGATTGAATTTCTTAAATCTGATTTCACAATGTTCATCAGGGTGGCATTTTATACCTTTGACTAGATTACACAAAATTTACCTTATTATAATAATATATTTATCTTGGTTTTTCTTCCTCTTTCTTTCCTTCCTTTCTTCTCTTTCTTTCTTTCTGTGTCTCCCTGGCACCCACGTGGGCTGGCTACCTCCCCCGCCACATCCTTATCACTCCCCTCTCCCATTACCATCTCTCTCCCCCCTTAATTCCTTTCTCCTTTCTCCTTCTTCTTTATCCCTCAACCTCTCTCTCTTCCTCTCCTTGGCCATGTACGGCCACCCAGCGCCGACGACCCTTTTTCCAGTCGACCTCCTCTCCGACCATCTCCTTCTCTAAACCTCTCCATCTCCTCTAATCTCTTTCCCCTTCTCTTAAATCTCACAAATATCTCTCTCTCCCTCTCTCTAATTTCTCTCACTCTCTCTTATCTCAATCTCTCTCACTCTCTCTTATCTTACTCTATCCCTCTCACTCCTCTCTCTTCTCAAATGGATGGCGGCACCGTCCCTAGCTCCATCAATAACCTGGCTGGCGACCCCCCCAAACCGACGACGAGACCCTACTCCGGCCAAGCCAACACCACACCCCCACTTCCCTTTTCTCTCTCCATCTCCTTCCACCTCCACTCTAACTCCTACAAACTACTACTCCTTCAAAATCCACCACAACCATCACCATCATCCTTACCTTATCCATCACCTCCACCACCTTTACTTCTTCCTCTCTCCATCAATTTCAGAATCATCACCACCTAAACCCACCACCATCTTCTTCCTCTTCTCAAATCTACCACCACCTTCTTCTCCCCAAATTCCCCCACCACAACCACCAATTCCACCTCCCAACTTTATCTCCACAACTCTCACCACCTCCTCCTTCCTCTCACTCCCCCAATGTCATCATTTCACCACCCAAATCACCATCACACCATCACTCCTCCACCGCCAAAACACTTCCCTCCAACTTCCCTCTTCTCTTCCAGCTGACCGGTGCGCTGCCGCCTCATGGCCGCACGCGGCCAGCTCCGACCGGCCCTGGGCCCACCTGGCTGTGAGCCTAGGTCACGGCCATCCAGGTCGTGAGCCTAGGTCACAGCCTCTCTTTCTCTCTCTATTATTCTCCCTCTCTATTATTCTCTCTCTCCTTTATTTTCTCTCCTCTCTCAGTAATTGGTTACGCGTGCACGTGCGTATATTTCTGAATTTCTAGGATTTTACAGTGTATTCCAAGATTTATAGGAGAGTGATTCTCGCTTTATGTGTGTTACCCCAATTCGACGGGTGTATTTGTATTTCCGGGACTGTATTTATATTTTCAAGGACTGTGTATTTGTATCTCTGTGGACTGATGTATTTGTATTGGTGTGACGAATACTTGTAATATCATAGTTTAATACTTGTACATGATTGCTTGTAATACTACTCTATTACTGTGTTTGGCTGACCCTTCGTGGCTATCCTGCCTTCGGGTGCAACCTCCCGGCTTTTCTCCAGCCTTCGGGCTCAGCCTCTGGGTTTTATTCAATCTTAGGACTTAAACCTATGGGTTTCACATACTCCGTCGGGTAGGCGAGTTTAGTGCACACTGCTTTCCCGCTAACTCCATCTGAGTGCAGTTACGTCTTGAGTACGGCTTCGCCACGTGCGATAGCATAGCATTCATACGCTTGCTTCGCTGTGTATGTTTAGTTACGCCACGAGCGGTAACCACACCGAGCGTGATAGCGTCTAGCACTATACGCTAGCTTCACTTCAGCCTTAGCTCCGCTTGGACGTTCGCTTGTCTTCTCGCTAACTTTATTCCCTCCTTACTTAGCCTCCGAACTTAACCGCTCTGCGGTTCCACTATTCAGTCTTTATGCTTAACCTTCGGCTTCTACATAGCTCCGTCGGGAGGCGAGCCTACCACTCAGTGCTTTACAGCTAACTCGTTCGAGATTAGCTTCACCGTGTGCGTAGCTTGGCGTTCATACGCCGCTTCATCTTGTACGTTTAGCTTCACCATGAGCGTGACTTCGTTACGTGTTAGCAGAGCGTTCATATGCTACTTCACCGAGCTCGTTTAGCTTCGCTGTGAATGTGGCTTCGTTGTGAGCATTAGCTAAACATTTATATGTCGCTTCTTCGAGAGAGATAGCCTTGTCGAACACTTTAGCGTTTAGAACTGCACACTAACTCCGCTAAGAACCAAGCTCTATCGTGTACCAGGTGTAATGCCAACACAGCGTGACTTTGCTCTAGCTTGAACAACCCCGTCTGGATAATTATATAATTTAACTATTATTCTTTCTTGATGGTTGTGAAGAGTTTGAAATCTTTATTTAATTATTTCTCAAAAATTGTATTATCTTTTGATATTCGTATCGATCTCTTATATCTATACTGTTTTTCCGTATTGTGTTACATGACAGTTTAACACTTGTTATGCTGATCACTGACACCTACATGTTATCACCTGACACCTGCTATGTTATTACTTGACTCATAATTATCATATTATGGGAATGAGTAATTGATATCTTATTATATTCATGTACTCCTGTACTTTTGTTACCCCTGAGCCATGCTCCTGCTCATTATTGAATTTGGCAATTATAAATCATTGACAATAAAAGGACAACCTTCATCGGGTGGGGGAAAATCAATGGACATCAATATATAAATGTGTTTACAAAGATATTATGTATGTTGTGCAACTAAAACTTCCGGTTCTACTTGAGGGCTTTCAGGTTTTATGAAGTGTGTGCTGACACCTTACTTCCTATTACATTTCTATAAAGGGACATAAATAAGACCTTTTCCCTCCTGTGCCTCACGGTAGGTTCTGTATCAGCAACAAAATATCCTGGGCTATTATTTTGGGTATGCATGGGGCCCTCTGTAAACATTGTTCGTTAATACCCATCAGTTTTCAATAACAACCTCGTCAGATGTGGATGTATGTGTATTGGGATGCTAGTACACATACCTAGACATATGAGTAGGACAAGTAATAATAATAATAAAATGATAGGGTTAGCAATACATTGATTGTTCGTGTTTTATTGATTTTTATCAGTTTTATGCTGTTTTCTTAGTCTAAGGGGTAACTCGGGTTGTATGAACCCAGACTATGGTGATATGAGATATAAGATATATATATATATATATATATATATATATATATATATATATATATATATATATATATATATATATATATATGAGGATTTTCTTGTTTGGATTATTCTTCGATGTACTAATCTCAAGAATCCATAATCCGAGCTTGTAGAACTGGTTTTACCACACTTACTTTATTTAATGCCTCAGTACCTGCTTGAGTGTGTCTGCGCTCACGACACGATTTTCGATACATGCTTTTCTATTCGGAATTATTGATACAAATGTGCTAGTCTATACACGCCACTTGACACACATTTTATTACTCGTTGTGTCCCTAAACCTGCATGTCCAGATCTTGAAGTTTGGACTGAAGTGGACCCGTCCGCTGATGACCGAGCTTATCTTGCGGAGAAGGCTGACCAGCTGTAGCTCTTCCCTGTCAAGTTCTTCCAGATCTGCTTACGAGATGTCTCCTGTAGATCGTGAGCATTATTTTATGCTGTTCATATGTATATATGATACTTTTACGTCTCTGGGTGATGTAATATACTTGTAATATGATGTCACATCTTTTGATAACTTTGTAATTGTACTCTTTTGTTGAAATGTATAAATGTCACGTATTTTCGTACTCTGATTCTTACCTATACTGATGCTTAGCGTATATATGTGAGGGTATTTTCGCCCTGCGTATATACGTCGCAGTATCTTCTCCGTACTCGTGGGATTGGGGCATTACACTAGCCGTTTATTTTTCATTCTTTGAATACATTCAAATAAATTCACATCATTTTCTTTTTCTTCCATCACACCACAAATATTAATACACTTAATTAAAAATAACTTTATTGTCGGATAATAAACACCAGATAAAGTGTGAGTAGAATCATTAAAAAAAAAAATTAGGATATCGAAAATACTTTTGTATGCATCCTATTGATGGGAATATAAATTAATTTTACTAATATTGTTAGCAATAAAATCACATATTAATTCTTTATAAGCATTATTATCATTAAGTAATTCATAAGTTGAACTCCAACGGGTTGGAACATCTCGTGAAATTCGTTTAGGCCTCGTACCTTTCGATTTATAATATTTTGCCCAATTTTTCATTATTCGTGGATGTGTCTAGAAATATTAAAGTGTGTGTCTAATAAGTTTAATATAATTTTCTAATTGTTTTAAACCATCTTTCTCACATAAATTTAAAACATGACAAGCACATCTTTGATGAAAAATTTACCCAAATAGGTTTATAATTTTTTCTAATTCCCGGATAGATGCTATCAAATGCATTATAAAAAATTATTACAAAAATCTTATTATTCAAATTATATTCTTTCACAATTATTTTTATCAATCTGTACATTAGAAGCAATATGTTTTTCATCAAACACTCTAAATACAATTATTCTTTTTTGTTAGTTTCATTCACGATCAACTCAATAATAGGGGATCTCCATTTAAGAATGTTGTTGTCAGTGATCACTCCATATTTCGCTACATATAGATACACGCTCATCAAAAGTGATAAAAAAAACCATATAATTATTTTTTCTTTTTTATAAAACTTATGAACTGTGCTTGTGAGAGTGATACTAGGTACTCTAGTTGCTTGAGGATTTAATATATTTTAATAATAATTTATAAAATCTGATTTTCACCGAAACCAAAAAACAAGTGTTCAATGAAAACCATTTGTGCTAATTCATCTCTATTTTTAATACCAGAGAATTGAAATAATTGAGGAGGGTTATTGGTAACTTACCTTACCATTTGAATTTGCGCTTTTATGAGACCAGCTTGACAAGGATGCGCCATCTCCAAATGCTTTCAATATGTCCCATAAGTCATAGCCACTGGAAGCGGACTATTTATAAGTTTTTGGACAATACTTGCAATTTATACTAATGACTGTGCACGTACTATTCTAGATTTTCGTAAAATAATGCACGAAAATACCAGACTTTAATTTTTGGCTATCAGTATCTTCTCCGCCTCTACGCCTTTTTGGGTCTGAGACCTTTGGTCTGAATATTGACTTGCGCATCTTCTTCGGAATGTATTTCTAATTTCTCATCGTCAGCGTATATCATTGAAAATAGTGTTGATTGCATGTAGTCGAAAATATCATCTCAGCTAGTGAATTGATTTTCGCCGACCTTACCCTTGCCTTTTGCCGACAAACTTCCACTTGCCATAATGATGGAGAGCAAGAGCTTTGGACTCGGATCAGGAAAAATGAAATTGGATTGGCTAGGGCCAGATTTCGGTTCATTTTAGAATCGGAGAACCAGCGGCCCGACTCGATTTCAGTTTTCATTCCACGATTCCAGTTTGATTGCCAGTTCGAACCGGAAGTTGGGTCAAGTTAGGACTGCAATGGCCAAAATTTATTGCAGCATTACGTGACTGACATTGATGTCTAACTTAGTAATAACATATTGTCCAAAATTTAATAGACAATTGATACAAAATTATCCGCGAAACAGCCGGTATAAAAGTATAAAAATGGAAAAAGAGGAAGAAATAATGAAGAAAGAGAAAACGAAGACTTCATAACAACACTCGTATAACTTGCCACAAGAAGTCAATATAATCACCGAAACAATTTATATGCAGTTAATCAGTTGTATAACTTGTTAAATTTTAACAAAAAGTTAAAAAATTTGTTGCTTACTTCTGAAGTTTTCAAAGTGTAAATCGTCACCCATGATAATGGTTATGAAACGCTTAGGGTTCAAGTCCGGCCTGATTACTTTTCCAAGCGTGAGAGAGGGAAGAAAAAAACCATTGCAAAATTAGGCCCTTTGGTAAACAATTTTTTGTAAACCTAGATCAGATGTAAGTGCTCTTTTCTAACTCTAGGCAATCAAATTCACATAACAGAAGATTGAGGATTTAATAGGGCATCCCTTTGCTGGTTTGCGCATGTTGGAGAGTAACGCCTCCCCGATTCCGATCTCGAAGAGCTGCGAGATCACACCAAGTATACAAAATAGAGAAACAACACACAAGAAAAAGACAACTGATTTTACGTGATTCTGTCAATTCCGACTTACTCCACGAGGCACCGATGAAGGAGAGATTCACAGTAAGAGAAACAATTAAAAAGATTACAAGAGAGAACTCTCATCTTTCTAACCTCGTCCTCTCTCTCTCTCTCTCTCTTGACCCTCTCTCACATTTCTTTCTCATTCTTACACAATGACAGGAACAACCAAGCCCGACTCTCTTACATTCCAAGAGGTCCTTATATAAAGCTAACAAACTCTAGCACTATTCATCATTTAATGGTAGCTCACACCACTAAAGTGATCCGGTCCAATGAACGAAGTTCAATATAAACTCTTACGGCCTAAAATGATCGTAACGACACAAAGCACTGAGTGTACAAACCAGATACGAGACACAACCCAACAATGTAGCCGAGAGAGTTTCTCCGTTTGTGCCTGTGAGGCCAGTGATAAAGCAACTAGAGCCAGGCAAGTATGCCCAAAAACAATAGCCAACCGCTCTCATTTAATCCAGCATTGACAGTGTTAGACTATGGAGGTTACAAAATGGAACTCCCCCTTGGTAGCAAACCCCGCAGCTGCGTGGTGAGACTATTTTCGCCTATTACTGAAGATAAAGAAATACTTTGCGAGGTGTAAGGAGGCAAGAAGCAGTTTGGTTGTAAAAACACCAAGTGGGAGATTCTTAAATCGCAGGCCTCTCTGAGATTTTTTTTTTCAAAAGGTGTTTGGTTGTGCAATAAATCAAAAGCGGAAAATAACGGTGGGGTGTGCAAGCCGAATGCAATTCAGAGCGAATCAATCTCTTGTGGTTTCGCTTGCGAAGATGACAAGAATCGGACGAAAACTGTTGTTGTGAGGCCCGCGATCAAGTTTTTCTATGAAAAACTTCATTTGTGAGCCCACCACCGAAAATTTTCTCAAAATATTTTCTAAACCAAATGGCCCTAAAAATTAAGATACGAATATTCAAGAGGAACGAGCACAATGTATCCTTTGAGAATTTATGTATTGTGCGATCTGAATCCAATATCAGAATTCAGATGTGTGCAGTACATATCAATTTCAATCACAAATCAACAAATCTTTTATCGACCCAAAATGCTTAAACAAACAAAGGCTTTATTGATTATTGTTGCATATAACTACACGAAATGTTATATCATAAAAAGAAAAAAAAAGGGACACAGAATGAAAGACAATGACCTCAGGTCCATCTCTGTTGCTTTGATACAGGATTTTTAAATTTGCTTCTTGTTTGTTTACCTTGTCGATTCATGATTCTTGAAGTTGATGCTTGGTAGCACAGTGAAAATATATATGTTTTATCATCTTAATCTTCCTGCAGCATAATAGTTCAATGTATACAACTTACTCTTTGGGATGTTTGTTTCGTCATAAAAGTTGTAAAAGTCTGTAATTTATAAACGACTGACAACTCAATTACAACTACAGAGTTTATTTGGACCGTAATTCGTAAAAGATATAAAGCAACTCAACTATCACTCACTTGTAACCGAATTACCATTCACTTACAGCCCACTTACAGTTAATTTTATGGTCATGCAAATTTATATTATTTTTTATATTAATATTAATTTATTTTAATATTTAACATTTTTAGTATTTATTTACAATATTAAAACTTTTTAAATTGTCAAATAGTTAATTTTGTGGTCAACTTTTTCACTTATGACTTACACATTACGATAACTAAACACCGTAAAATATAATGCATTTTCTCACTTACAATTTTATATTATCAACCAAACACTGTAAAACTTATATACATATAACTCATTTACAACTGTAAAAGACTTTATCAATTATGACTTACAACTTACGACTAATTACGACAACTAAACAGACCCTTTGTTTCATAACACAACCCAGATGCAGGCCGTTCATTAATGTCTTAAACAAGCTTAAGAGGATAATACGAGCCAATCCTGGACTCAAGAAACAAGCCTATTCCACCGCGAAAATGTTTATGTCATCTCACTGGCTTATCAGCGATCGATTTTTAGAAATAAATTTTGGTTAGATTTGATTTTAAAATTAAATTCAAAATAGAATTTATTAAAAAAAATTCCCCATCACAAGTTGTATCTCAAGTCGATCAAAAGTTTTTAAAACATTGGAGGAAACAAAACATGAAGTTAATATTACTCTTGCTGTTTTTACTTTTGAGAAAAGACACATGATTAAGTTTGGTAAAAATCGTTTTTAGTACTATGCGCAAACTTTGTTTCGAAAACTTAATACACTAAATATGTTATAGTAAAAGAAGCTACATTTTGTTGTAGTCTCATTGCAT
Organism: Agave tequilana; assembly: GCA_038442645.1. Taxonomy (NCBI): domain Eukaryota; kingdom Viridiplantae; phylum Streptophyta; class Magnoliopsida; order Asparagales; family Asparagaceae; genus Agave; species Agave tequilana. The sequence continues at coordinate 60,323 of JAVJIF010008674.1, forward strand.
GCAATAAGTAAATTTTGTATTCTCATTAGATGCAATATGTGTTGGCCCAAAAACTCATCACTCTAGCTTTAATGATGATTAACTCATATAGTTATAGTACTACTGATCTTATTTTTAATAAGTTTCAGATATTTATCAAGATCTTAGTCGGTGTTTAGCTTCAATAAAAAAAATTGAAGTCAAGTTTTGATTCCAGAGCTCGTGCTTCAAGATCGTATCAAGTATTCAAGAGGAGTCTAACTCATGGATTAAGTTTGGACCAAGTTAAGATATAGAAGAAAATTTTCAAGAGAAGATTTTCAAGACTTGAGTCATGTTTGTAACTTTGAAGATTTCGGTTTTAGATAAAATGTAAAAGATAGATTAGTTGTGAATTGCTCAAGTTCATTTACACACATAAAACATTTCAAGTTAAACAGTTTTAGTTTTTGAAAAATACAGTTTTGGTTTTGGTTTTCAAAGAATATACATTTTCATGATTAGATTTCATCAAAACAAATTTACATGGTTTATATGTGTATTAGATTTCATCCATACATATTGATGCTTTATAATGTTTAGAAAAACTTATTTGATGTTTCTAATTCTTACTTTTAAGTTTTGTTAAAGTCAAAACTTATTTTGAGTTTATTGTCAAAAATAAGTATATTTCATCTTATATGTGTATTGGATCATTTCCATACACACTACGCTTCAAATGAATTTTAATATCTTGTTTTTGTATTTGAACAAGCTTTGGAAAAATGAATTTTTCATTTTGAAATTTAGTTTTTAAAAAATACGGTTTTCGATTTAAGGTTTAAATTCTTTACCTCAAAAACAGTTCAATATATTTGTAATATGTATTGATTTTTAATCACCAATATTTGTACTTTAAAGTATTTCAATGAACTTATTTTTGTGAAATTTATAGGATTTAATAGAATTTTTATGGGCTTTCAAAGTCAAATTTTCAATACTTAAAAACTCAATTTTGGGCTGTTGGCGATCGACTGACTGGTCGACCAACCTAGGGCTCGGTTAACCTGACGGTCGACCGATGTGCACAAAGACGTGCACAAGCCCTTGCCTTGAGGGCCAGTTGACCAAGCTGTCAACCGACTGGATCAAACCCACTCTCGGGTTTGGTCGGTCGACTGAGCAGTCGACCGACAGGGCAAAGTGACCAGGGTGTGGTCGACCGAATGGTCGACCGGTATCCCTCAGCGGTCAGATTTTTAACCGTTGGTCGGTCGACTGCCTGGTCGACCGATAGACCATCTAGCCTGGGTATTCAGCCCCAACGACTAGTTTTTGTAACTCTATAAAAGGGGTCTATTTTGGTCAGTTTTTGATAAGATTTTGGAGAAGTTTTAGAGCCAATTTTCCCTATCTCTTTTAGAGTCTTTTTCCACATGTTTTTGGGTTAAAACTTATATATCAAAAGGAGAGTTTTAAAGAGTGTTTTTCTTGAATTTTCAAAGAAGTTTTCTTGAGTTTTCCACCACAATTCTATCTTGTTTTTCTCACACAAGTTTGAGATATCCATTGCTATATCCATCTTCTAGGGATCATTTGCTGTGAGAGTATTTTTGATGATCAAGAGAAGAAGATCACTAAGTATTCCATCCCTTATATTTGAGGAGTTGTAGAGGTACGGCCTCTGCAAGTTAGTGAGCTTGCGTGTGTTGTTCTTGCGGGAACAAGTGAGGGACTTGCGGGTCCAAGACTCCTTGAGGGAGCTCGTTGTAGATGTTGCGGTACCGAGTGATCTTGCGAGATCGTTTATATTGAAAATCCTTCATAATGGTGAATGTGGGGACATAGAGCAAGTATGCTCGAACCTCGAAACAATTCTCTCATGTTTGCGATTGCTTCTATCTCCCTCTCTCACTTGTGTTTATATCTTTTATGCTTTTATTGTTCATCATTATGTGCTTGATATACTTGCTTAGGTTGTTTGATATTTAACATTGTTATTATTGTTTATTATTTACATGCTTGATGTTGTGTTTGTGTTCACACAAGTATTGAACCAAGAGAGCTAAAGTAGCATCTCAACTCTTAGTCTAGAGGAATCTTGAGGAGATAGTTCAGAGCTCTTCACTGAGAATTCAGCTTCACTCTTTGGTTATACTTTGTGTGTAGTGTAATAGTTTTAGTTTGCATAATTAGTTTGTAATTCCACATTATTTGCTTTTGATTAGCTAGTCACCTATTCACCACCTCCAGGTGACCTACAATTGGTATCAGAGCTTGGTGCTTTTTATTTGGGTTTAACAACCTAGAGTTAAAAATCTTATTTTAGCTAATCACAATATTTGTACACACACTCATGGATTTCATGACACCTCCCATGTTTGACATTCTTAACCTCAAAACTTGAAAAGTTAAGATGTCCATGTACCTAAAATCCCTAGGTATTCATGTTTATTTTACCACTGTTAAGAATTCATATTTTTTAATGGCAAAAACCTTGAGGCTAATGCAAAAGCCCTTCATGCTTTAGGGCGTGTTTGTTTCGCCGCAAACGCAAGTCGTAAAACTTCTTTTTCCATTTTTCGTTGTTTGTTTCGCTGAAAAAACAAGTTGCAAAATGCAACTCTTCTTTTCCCACTTGCAGTTGCTACAGTTAAATTTGTGGTCATGTAAATCTCACTTTTACACTCATATTTTCCCACTTGCAGTTGCTACAGTTAATTTTGTGGTCATGTAACTCTCACTTGTAGTACACTTACAGTTCAAAACAGTGACTTGATAATCAATATATAATTTAATATTATTAAATATTTAATATTTTAAATAGTGTTCAATTTCTTATTTAATTATTTAATTATTTTATATTTTTAATCTTTAATTTTTTTATTGTTTTTAATATTGTTTTAATATTTAATATTTTACTATTTTAATTTAATATTTTAATTTAATACTTTATTTAATACTTTATTATTTTATTAATACTTATTCCATTTTTTTATTATTTTATTTAGAGTTAATATTTTATTTATATAACAATATTATACTTTAATATAAAATTACTATATATTTATTTATTTATTTTTTAATATAAAAATTACTTTATTAATATCATAATATATTTTGTTATTATATTAATATTTTATTATGTTAATATTGTAATAATAATTCAGTATAATAATACTATAATGATAATTTGTTATTAAATTATAATTATTTTTACTTTGTTAATTTTATATTTCTATAATATTACAATAATATTATATTAAAATTATATTATAATAATTTTCAAGTATTTTTAATATTATAATATTATAACTATATTTTATTATTGTTGTAAGATTTTTTAATATTTATATTTTTATTAGTATTCTTAAAATTTTATTAATGTTCTTTAGATTTTCTTAAAATTTTATATTATTTATTTAGTTAATATTTTAGTAATATTTTACTATTTATGCTAATATTTTATTAATATTATTGTTATAAATAAAATATTAAGATTATTAATTTTTTATCTCAAATTTATTAATACAATTTTAATTTGCAATAGTAGATTTAATTTAATAGTATTTATAATATTTAAATCACTGCTACAGTTAATTTTGTGGTCAACTTTTTCACTTACACTTTTACATTACCAACCAAACACCGTAAAACACAATATACTTTACCATTTATACTTTCACTTATCAACCAAACACCGTAAAACGCAATATACTTTTTCATTACACTTCATTTTATCAACCAAACACCGTAAAACACAATATATTTTCTCTGCTACAGTTCACTTTTTCTATTCTCATTTTACGACTTACGACTTGCGACGTTTTGCAACGAAACAAACAGGCCCTTAAAGTCAACCCTAAATGACAAATATTTATCTAGGGCTTCGAATACTGAGTCAGCTTTTGTAGTTTGGAATACTCTCATCTCCTTTGGAGAACAAATGCAATATCATAAGGAGAGTGACTCGAATGAAGGAAGTGATGCTCTAATATGTGCTATATGGTCCAAGGGGATGATTGCCTTGAGGTAAATGCTGAATCTGAGCTTGATGAAGATAATGAGATACCATATGATAAACTTGCATCGTTTTGTCAAAACTTCTTGAAAAATATGATTTATTAAAAATTGAAAATGAGAAGTTGAAAAGAGAAAAAATTCTTTATTAAATAAAAATGATTCCATTTTAAAGAAATAGACTCTTTTCAAAATAAATTTGAAATTATTTCAAAAGAAAATGAATATTTGAAAAATCAAGTTATTTTGATTTCTGAAGAAAAAGACATTGCTTTAAATGAAAACAAGTCTTTAAAAAAGAAAACTGTTTTGAAAGAAAAAGAAAAAATTTCTAAAGTGTAAAAGGATGTTGTTTTCTCTTGTTGCTCATGTTTTTTCATCTAAAATTGAAAATATTATATGTATTTTGAAGAAGAATATTGATTGTTTGGACTCCACTTTGAGCCAATGTGTATTTAACCATAATAGATTAGAATTTATGTTTCGTAAGAAACAAATTCCACATGTTCATGCACGCCATCCACGGCATACACCTCATGTACACCATGCTCAAACACATCACACTCATATGTATGCTAGAGTGTACACATGTACACATTGTGGCCGCAAAGACCATCTTACAATTGATAGAATAAATTATTTAAATTTATAAATAAGAATGCTTAGGTTCCTATTGCTACTAACCCTCATGGACCCAAAAAGTTATGAGTACCAAAATCCCCTCCATTTATTTTTGATGTAGGTGTGAGCTCTTACAAAAAGTGAGAGGATTGATGCCTTGGTGGTGGATGCATTGGAGCTTGAAAGACACACACATTTGATGCATCACTATCAAGAAAGTATGGTGGTGGGACCACCTCTTGTATGGAGAAATGGACTCGGTACATTATTTTGGTAACAATTTCATCCTCCACTTTAAAATATTTTTAAATATTATATGCCGATATCATGTATTAATATGCAAATTTTCTTAAAACTTGTGTTATACATGTACAATTTATGAGTTACATGCTTTATTTCTTTTATATACTCAATTATTTGTTTAATTGTACATTGTATGTCCTAGTTTTGATAATTCTTGCATGAATATATGATACATCATGTTTAAATAGAAATTTCTAGTTTCGATTTTTTAGCTTCATTGCCTTCTCTTCATGAATATGCTATTCACATTAATCTTGTGCATTCATATTTTTTTTTGTTTACTCATGACCTTATTTTCATGAGCATGTATGAGCTTTATAAATCTGGAGTGTTTTTGTGTAATTAGCATGTTTTCATGAGATATATGTTTTCCATTGAAAATCAACATAGAAAAAACTTATAAAAATTGAGGAGAAGATTACAAGTAATTAAACAAAAAGAAAAATTACAAGTAGAACTCTCCTGTGAGATTTCTGAGAAAGTGTGCCGGTGGGAGTCTGATCAGCGCACAACTATTTTGTCCCGTTGAAGATGCGATAGATCAATCTTCGAATGCTATTACCTGGGAACTCCTTCTTGCTTGATTCTGAAAATTCCTTAAAGGGGAGGAAGGCCTTAGGGTATTAACACTCTAAACTTAGAGAAATAATTCTCTGGAGCTTCTGGGAAACAAGAAAAAATTAGCCTTGCTAGATCTCTCGATGTCTTCAGCTCTGATGCTTCGTCCTGATGCTTTCTCTCTGCTTTTTCTCTTATGCCTCTTCTGCTATGTCTTGATACCTGAGCTCATTCTCAGATGAGCTATTTATAGGCTTTAAAGGGTGTAACCGCCTCTAGAAATCAGCCATAACTGATAACAGTCAGTTAGACTCGTGCCAGAAACTGTTTTGAGCTTCGCATGAGGCTATAACGCCCACGCTAGGCTAAATATGAGGCACATGCGAAGCTAGACAGGCTCGCGCTAACCTAAAAATAGCCTATTGACCCGGACATTTAATAGACTTTGAAATAATAGGCTAAATGTGAGCCGCATGCGAGGTTAGCGGGCCTAAAAAATGGCCTATTGACCTGGCCGTTTCACTGAACTTGGGGCGAAGTGGGCGGGTGTAACCGCCAACTTAAAATGACATTAACCTCACTAACGTAGTGGGGTTAGCCCACTAAATACTTGGTCAAAAGTTTGACCTGGCTAGCCCTCTCATTGAGGCGTAGAAAGCCTCGTGCAAGGCTAGATGTAGCCTCACGCGGGGTTAGGTTTATCTCCGCATACGGGGCTAAAAGCTCTTAGTCAGAGCTGTCACGACTTCAGCGAAGCTAGAAAATTAGCCATGTGCTGCTATGTTGAGCTTAAGGCGAAGCTAGCACTTGGCTCGTTACTGAGCTGGCTTCAAGGCGAAGTTAGATAATTTAACCTCTGGAGTGAGGCTAGCACCTTGGGCTCACGCGAGGCTAAGTATTGAGCTGACTCAGACTCAAAAGGCAGTATTTGGCCTGCTGTCTGCTTCACTGGATCAGCGGGGCCTGAGCTTCTACTTTAACCCTCAGGATGTGTTGAGTTGGTTATCAGCTTGTCCGTCGCTTGTATTTTGTAAATGTCAACAAGTTGGACATCATTCTGACCAGTTAAAAAGTTGTACGGAGTTTGTCTTTTTTAGTGTGTCAACAATATACATATGTTTTTGTTTCTTTTTGAAGAATTTTAACTAGTTTTTCAAAAAATATTTCAAACTAGTTATTTATTCTTCATTTGGTAGTTTTTTTAATCTATAATTACTTTCAAAATCTTATTTTTGAAAACTTCTGCCCTTGAAGGACGGTTGGTTGGGCAACCATGCCTTGTGTGCCTTAATTAACATGTTTTTAACATGTGCTTGATAAGGGTGGTTGATATGAGTTATACACATGATTTTCATGGTATTTCATTTTTGTAAACTCATACTAGTTTTTCTTATATATGTATACTTCAAATTTCTAGTGGTATTTTCATTTTCATACATACATATATATGATTTTGATTGTGCTTGTTTTACAATGTTCATATATGTTTTAAAGCACAAACTATTTATACTAAACTTGATTTTGTTCTTAATGTTAATTGATAGTTTTACAAGTTTATGCATGTGTCTTGTTGTTATTTCAAAAAAAGGGAAAAAGTTTTTTATAACTTAAAAAGATTTCATGTTGATAAGATAATTATTATGTTTATCTACTAGTGATATCAACATTTGTTTTGTCAACTACATTTTGATTTCAATTAGAATCAAAATTTATTTTGTTAACTACAAGTAATTTCAAAATTTGTTTTAAGTGGTATCAAAATTATTTTCAAAATGTGTTTGATATGTATTGCCTATATGCAAGGGGAGCTTAATATCTCCTCCATATATAGATTCATGTTGAGTGTATTTTACATATTGAGGAGCTTAATATCTTTTCTTTATGTGATACACATTTGTAGGGAAGCTTAACATTTTCGTCTATACATTGTATATTATGCTTATGTGGGTTAGGGTTTAGTCATCCCTTCTCCATGTAATGCATGTATGCAGGGAAGTTAACTTAACATCTCTCCTCTTCATGAATTTATATTACATATACATTTTACTTGTCTTTCTTTATCCCTTTGTTGATGAATTGATAAAAAGGAAGAGAAGAATTTAGTGTTTATATATGCATGCTATGTGTTTTTGTTTATGCATATATATTTGTTTGATATTTTGTTTATGAGTTTTCATTGAATATCATTATGTTTTTACTATGCATGAGTTAAGGGGAATTTCTATGAAGCTTATCTTTAATCCATGCATATATAACTCCATGAGTTTTATCATCATCAAAAAGGGAGAGATTGTTGACACAAAGGCCCATCACTCTAATTTTGATGATGATTAACTCACGTAGTTATAGTACTAATGATTTTGTGTTTAAAAGTTTCAGATATTTATCAAGATCTTAGTCGGTGTTTAGCTTCAACAAAAGATTCGAAGTCAAGTTTTGAAGCTAGCGCGTGTTGATTCAAGAGCTCGTGCTTCAAGATTGCATCTAGTACTCAAGAGGAGTCTAGCTCATGGATCAAGTTTGGACCAAGTCAAGATGAAAAAGAAGATTTTTAAGAGAAGATTTTCAAGACTTGAGTCGTGTTTGTAAGTTTTTAGATTTTTCTTTTAAGTAAAATGTAAATAATAGATTAGTTGTGAATTTCTCAAGCTCATTTACAACACACAAAACATTTCAAGTTATACAGATTTAATTTTTAGAAAATACAGTTTTGATTTTGGTTTCTAAAGAATATACATATTGGTTTCATGATTAGATTTCATTAAAACAAATTTATATGGTTTATATGTGCATTGGAGTTCATCCATGCACATTAATGCTTCGTAATATTTAGAAAAACTTATTTTGATGTTTCTGCTTCATTGTTTTAAGTTTTGTAAAAGTCAAAACTTATTTTGAGCTTATTATCAAAAATAAGTATATTTCATCTTCTATATGTATTAGATCATTTCCAAACACACTACGCTTCAAATGAATTTTAATATCTTGTTTTTATATTTGAATAAGTTTTGAAATTTAGTTTTAGAAAAATACGGTTTTCGGTTTAAGCTTTAAATTCTTTACCTCACAAATAGTTCAACATGTTTGTAATATGTGTTGATTTTTGATCACACATATTTGTACTTCGAAGTATTTCAATGAACCTATTTTTGTGAAATTTATTGGATTTAATAGAATTCTTTTGGATTTTTAAAGTCAAATTTTCAATCCTTAAAAATCCAGTTTTGGGCTGCTGACGGTCGACCGACCAATCGACCGAACCAGGGCTCGGTCGATCGGGCAGTCGACCGATGTGCATAAGGACGTGCACAAGCCCTTACCTTGAGGATCGGTCGACCGAGCCGTCGATTGACTGGATCAAACCCACCTCGGGTTTGGTCAGTCGACCGAGCGGTCGACCGACAGGGCAAAGTGACCGGGGTGTGGTCGACCGGTAACCCTCAATGTCAGATTTTTGACTGTTGGCCGGTCGACCGCCCGGTTGATCGACAGGCCATTTGGCCGGGGTATTGAGCCCCAATGGCTAGTTTTTGTAACTCTATAAAAGGGGCTGTTTTGGCCAGTTTTTGATAAGATTTTGAAGAAGTTTTAGAGCCAATTTTTCTCATCTCTCTTAGAGTTTTTCTTCACATGTTTTTAGACTAAACTTCTATATCAAAAGGAGAGTTTTTAAAGAGTGTTTTTTTGAGTTTTCAAAGAAGTTTTCTTAAATTTTTCAACACAATTCTATCTTGTTTTTCTCACACAAGTTTGAACTATCCATTGCTATATCCATCCTTTACGGTTCATTTATTGTGAGAGTATTTTTGGTGATCAAGAGAAGAAGATCATTAAGTGTTCCACCCCTTGTATTTGAGAAGTTGTAGAGGTGCGGCCTTGGCAAGCTAGTGAGCTTGCGTGTGTTATTCTTGCGGGAACAAGTGAGGGACTTCGGGTCCAATAGTTCTTGAGGGAGCTCGTTATAGGGGTTGTGGCACCAGGTGATCTTGCAGGATCATTTATAGTAGAAACCTTCATAGTGGTGAAGGCGAAAACGTAGAGTAAGTGTGCTCGAATCTTGAAACAATTCTCGTGTTTGCGATTGTTTATCTATCTCTCACTTGTGTTTATATCTTGCATGTTTTTATTGTTCATTCTTATATACTTGATATACTTATGCTCAATTGATATACTTGCTTGGGTTATTTGAATTCTAGAATTGTTATTATTGTTTATCATTTATATGCTTGATATTGTATTTGTGCTCACACAAGTATTGAACCAAGAAAGCTAAAGTAACACCTCAACTCTTAGTCTAGAGGAATTTTGAGGAGATAATTCAGAGCCCTTCTTCGAGAATTTGGCTTCGCTCTTTAGTTATACTTTGTGTGTAGTGTAATAATTTTAGTTTGCATAATTAGCTTTTAATTCTGTATTATTTGCTTTTGATTAGCTAGTCATCTATTCACCCCCCTCTAGGTGACCTACAATATGTCAAAGGAGAAAGGAAAAAATGGAAAAAGAAAAAGATATAAATAATAAAAATAAAAGAAATTGGTCAGGCTCAAGATCCAGGGCTCAAGCTGGCTCAAATCTGGGTCTTGAGCTGGGCTCATGTCTACCGAATGCAGGCCAAATCCAAATAATAAATGAATAATACAGGCAAAAAATCGAGAGAAGTCTCTAGGTACGTATTCTGAGATCAGGGTGTTACAGTTCCCCTCAGCTTGCCACCTCCAAATCGGGCAACCATTCAAATGGATCAGTCCATCTCTAGAGCTGAGGTTCTCACTTCACTTGGAGTTCAACATCTGTACGCTCAGAGATGGAGTTACCATCCGGAGACGGTAATGCAGACACGTCACATCCTTACCGTCCGAAAGTCAGTACTTTGAAGGAGTATGATTATTTCACAATCCAAATAAGATAAAATCTAAATATGACTTAATCATTTTTATTACGAAATACATGTCATTATATTTTATTACATTTCATTAAGTTTCATTATATCGTTATATCTGACAAATGAAATACATGAAATTTGTTTACATCCTTGTGTTTATACTTTTGAAAGAAACACAAGAGATTCGGAAACTTATTATACCACCGTGGCCAGACCTCCGATACAAGAACAATAAAGGTTTGTTGAGGAGATCTCCTAGAAGCAGTCAATCGTCATGGCTCCTGAGCAGGCAACAATATGTCTCGACATCAGCTTACATGCCTTCAAGGCATCCAAGCCAGTACCGCTCACTGCGACAGTCCCCAAGAAGCTCTCCATATGATGTTCAATCAGACGGACTTCGGCAAAATACCCAGAAGGAGATAACAACACTTCTCTACTTCGGTGTTCTGAGGAAGAGGTCCAGATTCTGAGGTTGGAAACAATTACTAGCATATCCAACTGAAGAGCTGCCTCTATTCCTTCCTCATGCACCTGATATGGAGGAGTGTCGGACCCCAAAGATCGACCCTCACCCCCTAAAAATTGGGTGACTCGAAATTAGATAATCAGCTCCAATCGAAGTGCGCCAGTAAGCAATTGCCCTTGACGGCGGAATCCTGTCACGACGATTGATGTATTATGGCAAGCTCATCACAACGACCATCATATTGCATTAACCAGACTCCCAAACAGTGGGAGCTCAACCGCCATCTTTTTCCTTTCCCTTTTCTTTCTCCATCTGAAGAAGATAAGAGGATGCATGATGACCCAACAAGCAACAATGGTGGAATACAGAGGTTTCTTAGAGGAGAGGCAGAGTTTACTTTCACTGAGAGGATCCAGCCTAATTATAAATGGAGGAGGACCCAAACCATCTCCAACTCAGAGTTTCAATCCCCGAAAAGTCAGTTCATATCTCGAGATCTTCGGTCATCCGAGGAGGCATAATATTAACTGTCACAGCCACACGATCTCAGTCATCATGGCGCCAGGATCAAAAGAGGCTACGAATTTCAAGAAAATCAACTAATCATCATGCCAGCTAACAATGTGATCTCCAAGTCAATTAGACAATTCACATTTAATTTCAAGATCCTCCTCTGCCCACAAGCTTCTAGACGAAATGATCTCCTACCAACTTTGCTCTTCTGACTTCTCTTTTGCGGGCTCCGACTAAGCGAAAGAGCGAGGGCATTTATAGTCAAAAATTGACCCTCGCAAGATGACACCACGTGTCCAAGCAACCAGGAGACTCCGCCACTCCATATCCTCTCGGAGCCAGTTTGGTTCATGCTGAAGTCACTCTTCGCCCTAGGATACTTCCATCCCAATAGCTCCGATGCTTTAAGTCATTAATTGGAGTTCATTTTGCATCATTGTATATCACCTTACCATGCTTTATGTTAATAAAAATAGAATTTTTATTACTTTTCTCTCTTATTTTTCAGGTCCATTCTTTAATGGAGAAGATGGCCCAAATCTTGAGATTTTTAAGGAATTAAAGGAGTTTTTAGGAGTCCACAACAAGGAAGCCCAATTCTGGAGCGAACCAAGGCATATTTCCCAACTTCTAGAAGCTCCACCTGGGCAGACGCAGCGTAACAGAATATCAGAGAAATCGTTGGCGCAACGGCCAAGATGCTGCTGCGGAAACGCGGCACTGGCCGCGGATCCGCGGCACTTCCTTAGCTGTTGATCAAGCGATTGATCCTACGGTTGTTATGGGATGTTATCTTCTCCTGAAACCTATAAATAGACCCCCAGGGCCTCTGTAAAAAAAGGGAGAGCAGAGAATAGCATTTCATTTAGGCAAATAGTTAAGATTTCTTTAAGTTCTCTTTAGTCTTCTTGTGTAATTTTCATTTTCTCCTTCTGGATCCAGAAAAGAGAGAGTGAGGGTGAGAGAGATCTCTGTAATTGAAGGAGTGACAACTCAATACAAAGGCTCAAGCTTTCCTTCCTCAAGTCTTTCTTATTCTATTGCATTTACTTTTCAAGTTCTTTACATTCTTGCACTTGTTTTCTACCATCTCTTCTTGCTTATTTTTCTTTTTTATGGTTAACTAATCTACTAACATGACTAACTAACTTCTAATACTACTAACTACTAACTCTTGGGTGATTGCTAACTCATGTGAATCATTGGATGTTTTTATTTCTAGTCTTGTAATTAACAAGTCTTTTTATTCCCAATGATGATGAGTACTGTTTCAATTCTTAGTGAATGTTTTGTATCACCTCCATATGATTCATGTGTGCCTCATTTAGAGTCTTGTCTCTTGAACAAGTGTCTTGATAGAACATGAAGATGGATCACTTTAGTATGCTAACACCTATTGTATAAGTTTCTTATTTCATGTTAGCTTGTTATAACTTTGAGGGACTAATGAATCTTACATTCTTATTTAGCATACCTAAGTGTGAATACCTATGTTCCATTATTGAGAATCTATTGGGAGCCAAAGATCCAAGGAGGCCACCTAGCCAAGTCTAGATGAGAACACATCCTCAATTTGGGACAACATATTGATTTGACAAAGCAAGATGTACTATTGCCAATGAATTTACATGAGGCATGAATCACCCAACGAGCTTAGTAAGTTAGTAATGTAGAATGTAGTTAGTCATGATTTTCTCTCAATTGAATTTTGAAACTCTTTTCTAAAACTTTCTCATTTTCTAACATCACCGTTTTTCATACTTCCGTTTTCCTTTTCTTAAAAACTCTACAAAGATTCTTCATTCTCTTTCTACTTTGTTTTGTTTTTTTAAACAAAGAAGAACCTTCATTTTTCTTCTCAAAAATTTCAACATAAAAATCGTGAACGCTTCCATCGCTAGTCCTCCCTGTGGATACGACCCGTTATAGCTTATGCTACGAACGGTGATTCGAAGGAGTAAAGTAAATCTTCACACATATTCAGAATTTGATCATCAGCATAAGAACATAAACGGTTTGCTCTGAATTCTTGCTTAATTCAATTCCTCCTTTCGAACAAATTTTTGGCGCCGTTGCCAGGGAGGGCGACAGTTTTTATTGAATTTTTGAAATAAATGAATTTTTTCTTCTCAGTTGCAGGTTACAGGTTGAGGAAATAGGAAAAACAAGACTTGCAGTAACATATACGTGGTCTTGGGCCTCTGCTCTAGAAAGCAGAGACTAAGTACCCTTTGAATTGCCGCATTTCTCAGCTCTGGCCGCGGATCCGGGGCAAAGAGGAGTTCACTACTCACATTTTTCTTTGCAGGGTTGCTTACTTTGCAAACATATAACTTGCTGCAAATTTATTTCTTGTATGCCATCACCAGGAGCCTGCTAATAAACCAACAGTAAAATATTTATTAAAAAGTTTAAAAATTGATTAGACGTTTGCATTTTAGGCACGTGTCTTTTTAATTCATTTACTTTACTGTTGAAGAGTGCTGAAGCAAGGTACGTTCGCATAGAAAATAAAATAGGACTCATCACTTGGTTGATTTAAATCGCTTTGAGTGAATCTTGTTTGCATATACTGTACACTTGCACAAATTGATTTTAAGGGTATCACCCCAATAACAAGATAAGGTGGGGATTTAATCATCCTTTCTTGGCCCAAAAACAACATTCTGAGCACTCACAATCCCAAGCTTTTAAATAAAAATTGATAGACGTTGGTCCCTAGGGACATCCGTGTAGGCTGTCTAAAAATCACTGAAGGCAAGTCATCCAAAAGCAGAATCCAAACTCCAGATGCAAGGTTAATCATGGCCATCGATGCAGCACCAAGACGTGAAAGTTGAAACCCGCGTCTCAGCATCACTGCGAGGGCCATAGACGCGAGGGTTGAAACCCGCGTCTTGATATTATTGTATTCTGCCAAGACGTTGAGTCTAAAGCCCGCGTCTCACGCGAAGCTTGACGCAGAGCTAGAAACCCGCGTCCCTCAAGCATTACTTCAGTAGCAGAACGCAAGGCTTAAAACCTGCATCTCAGTTATAACTGCCCTCATTACTGGGTCACTTAGTGATGAAGTTAACCACCATTATTGAGTGTTTTTAGGAGACACGTTCACCCCCTAAAACCTCTATAAATAGCCCAGTTTGCTGTGGAGGGCAGGGACACATAGACATGGGAGATAAAAAAACAAAGAGGAGAAAGAGAGAGTTCAACTCTTCTAACGACTTGCTGCGTACAAGTTCGTTTTCTGCCTACAATCTCTTTGAGATTCTTGGTGGATAGGAGCTGTGTTACTTCGTCCACTATCCAAAGAGATGATTCCCAAGAGGTTCTAACATTCACCCGGTCAACGAAAAATAAGATTCACTTTCTACCGTCACATCAAGAACCCGGCACTAAACAAAGGGGAGACTCAAGTTCGAATATCTCCCCTCTCTTGTAAGAGGATTCTTGATCCGCTGTAACTTTCTTTACTATCAAATAAAGAATTTACTTCTCGATCTTCAATTCTTCCTCCACCAAACAAGAGATGGCAACTCCGCTGGGGACTACTTTCTCTACCGACGAGCAAGTAGTGACGAAAGGTGACGTCACCTATATGAGAAAAACGATCGAATCACTTGTCGTGGAGTTCGACCAGGCGAAATATGAAGAGTTCCTCTCTTCCGGCTCTAAGAGTCCTAAGGCGCGGGTCTGCCGCAAAGTCTCCTTGGGAATTTGCTCTGGAGTCCGCTTTGAGATCCCCTCAGACGCGATTGGCAAAAAGGATGTCGTGGCTAATCGCATCATGCGTAACGCCCGCGTCAACGTCTCCCAGGAGACCCGCGTGGTTAACGTTGCTGATGTTCAGCCCGTCCATCCCCTTCCTCAGCGCCAGGTTACCGGGGGTTCCCATTAACCCATACGACGTAACCAGAATGCTGAGCGGTGACAGAGACGGCGTGCGCGTCAACTACAAGTTGAAACAACTGTCTGCCCAACAGAGGTAGGACGCGGGGTTCAAACCCGCGTTTCTTCTGAACCATGTCAGACACGTGAAGTCCGTGTTTGGAAACCTAAAGGTGATGTTCGCCAAACTCGCGTTTCTAAAGCTCCGCTTCTAGAACACAGCGATCAACAGCGCGAGGTCCGTGCTATTCATCTGAGACACGAGGCCCGCGCCTCTACATTTATACGAGGGACCCAAGAGGCTTGCGTTTCTCAAGCATCGCTACCCAGGAGATGCAACCTCCGAGGAACCTCAGGGAGCTTAGGGGATTCAAGGACGACTGGCATACATCCGGAGGTTTATCTCAAACCTCTCTGAAAGATGTCCAACCCTTACCAAATTGATGAAAAAGGGCATCTCATTCATTTGGGGATGATGCTTGCCAACAAGCATTCGAGAAGATCAAACGATACCTCACGCAACCACCGGTCATTGCAGCGCCGGTGTCAGGGAAACCTTTCCTGATATATGTCCGAGCAATGGATCATTCCCTAGGAGCTTTACTAGCCCAGAATAATGATCAAGGATACGAACAAGCAATCTATTATCTGAGTAGGATTATGATCGGGGCCGAACATCGATACAACCCGATTGAAAAGGAATGTTTGGCATTGGTGTTCGCTATCCAGAAAATATGACACTACTTGGTAGGCCAGACTATAAACGTCATATCAAGGGTTAACCCTTTGAGGTTACTCATGACAAAGCCATCGTCATTAAATGGCCGATTAGCAAAATGGTCCATACTGCTATCCCAATATGAAATACATTTTTTTACCACAAAAAGCCGTGAAGGGACAAGCGGTGGCGGATTTCCTGGCTGAACATCCATATCCGAGGCCAACCGAACTTTACGAAGATCTCCCAGACGAGGTCGCTGAAGTTTGTCTGACTCAGACATCTTTTGAAAGACAAGTGTGGCAACTCTTCTTTAACGGTGCATCAAGAACAGGTCCGCGAGGGCATGTCATAGCCGGAGTAGGGATAGTACTCGTCTCACCCAAAAAACTATGTAATTCCTCGAGCTTTCTCATTAACCGAGCCCTGCTCCAACAACGTAGCGGAATACAATGCCCTCTTGATTGGAATGCAAATCGCCGATGAGATTAGCGTTAAAAATCTCGAGACATACGGTGACTCTAAACTCATTGTTAATCAAGTTCGCGAGGAGTACGAAGTCAGACATGAAGACTTGATACCCTATTACAACACAACTATCTCTATGGCTAAAAAGTTTAGAAACTTTTACATCGACCACGTACCAAGCCAGGGAAATGCGCACGCAGATGCGCTGGCATCTCTCATTACTTCTTTAGCCCTGCCAGCTGGAGTAGTAGAGAAAATACTCGTTTACAGTCACGACTTGTATTGCCCAAGATTTGCTTATGAAGATCACCAAAAGCCGATAGGAGACTGTCAAGTCAAAGAAGCTCTTGAGTCGTCAGCCGGTCCATAGCCTAGGGATCGGCGATTCCCCTATATTGACTATGCCTTGTACGACATTCTCCCTGATGATCCCAAAGAAGCGGCTGCCATTAGAAGGAAAACCCCCAAATTTTATTATATGCGGTCATACGAACACTGTATCGTCGATCGCATGACGGGATCTTTCTCCGCTGTCTATCACGAAAAGAGGCGCAGGAGGTACTTCAAGAAGCACATGATGGTATGTGTGGAGCTCATCAACCTGGTCCAAAGCTTGGAGATCGACTCTGAAGATTAGGGCATTATTGGCCCAGGATGATCTCGGACGCCATCACTTATGCCAAACGATGTCA
The DNA here is from genome assembly GCA_038442645.1 of Agave tequilana. Taxonomy (NCBI): domain Eukaryota; kingdom Viridiplantae; phylum Streptophyta; class Magnoliopsida; order Asparagales; family Asparagaceae; genus Agave; species Agave tequilana. The sequence goes on from JAVJIF010008674.1 coordinate 77,410, forward strand.
CGCCTGCCAAGTTCATGGCGATTTCATCCATCAAGCACCAGGATATCTTCGCTCTATAAATTCTACCTGGTCATTTGAGATATGGGGGATGGACGTAGTTGGCCCTATAAGCCCACCATCATCCAAGGGACACCGGTTCATCTTACCCATAACTGATTACTTTTCAAAATGGGCCGAAGCTATCGCTTTAAGGGAGGTAAAGACATCTGATGTGATCAAATTCGTTAAATATCACGTCATCTACCATTTTGGTGTGCCCCGGCGAATTGTCCATGACAATGGACCCCAGTTCGTCAGTCAAGCTTTTCAGAGATTTTGCAACAAGTTCAGGATCCAGAGTGTCTCCTCAACAGCATACTACCCAGCTGCAACGGCCTTGCAGAAGCTTTCAACAAGACTATTGGCAGGCTTCTTAAGAAATTTGTCTCGAAAAGCCAACGTGATTGGGACAACAAATTAGGTGAATGCTTATGGCCTATCGTACGACAGTTCGAACCCCAACGAAAGCTACACCATTCTCTTTGGTATATGGGTGTGAAGCCATACTTCCATTAGAAATCCAAATTTCATCTCTATATATCGCCCTGACAGCAGAGATGACAAATGAGGAGAAGCATCGACTGCGACTCCAAGAACTGGAGGCTTTAGACGATAAACGTCTGTAAGCCCAGCAGCAAATTGAGCTCTACCAAGCTCGAATTACCAGAGCCTTCAACAAGAAAGTTAAAGAGCGAACTTTCAAGAAAGGTGACCTTGTCTTAGCTGTCAGAAGACCCCTGGTAATGACACATAAGACAAAAGAAAAATTCCAACCCAAATGGGAAGGACCATTTATAGTAGAGTCAGTCTACTCAAACGGAGCATATCGGCTCATAACCTCAAACGGTGATACACTCATGATGCCTATCAATGGTAGATTCCTGAAGAAATACTATCCCTGATAGCACTCTTCCCCCAATCAAGTTAATACTGCACCTCTGATCAAAACATCTGTGGACATCCGATGCCCCTGACGGCTAAGGATAGAGGAAAATGTTGGCTTTTAAGCCCAACATAAGTCTTCGACAACTCATCATGCTGAGGGGAATCGCATGGCTAGCCCAACTCAAATGGTAGTTGGTAAAGACACACCAAATTGTTGATAGCTGAGGGTTTGCTAAAAATCTTAGGGGACTTGATCCCACTCTCTCCTCCAAAATCTCTCACCAATTCTCACCCACAGAATGGTAGGACCACAAAAATGCCGGTGTTCATTTCCCTAATGAAATGAACTGGATTCTGTCACGTTAATATTAAACATCTAACAGTCCAGTTTACTCTCCGCTAAAAACTCCTACCAATTCTCTCTCATAGAAGGGTAGGTCCACAAATACAATCATTGCCATGTTAATACTATACCTCTGACAATGAAAAAAAATTTTAACACTCTCTAGCGAGTACAAACTTTACTTATCTCAACTCTATATGGAGTAGCAAGTCTTCAAATATGTCAAGTTAACACTACACCTTGACATTTCAAACTTCACTTATCAATTCTCATCAATAGAATGATAAATCCTCAAAATTGCTCATATCACAAATTGATTACCGTCAGGTTAACATCACACCTCTGACAAATTACTGTTAAGTTTAATACTACACCTCTAACAGTGATTGAGTTGCTGCCAGGTTCAATATTAAACCTCTGACAGTTACTTTTCCTCAGGCTTCCATATCGAAGCTGAGATGAGTGATGCTAAGTTTAACATCACATCTCTAGCGTCCAGTTCATTGCTAAGTTCAACAATACACCTATGGCCATGACTTTCCCTCAGACTTCCTTGTCGAAGTCGAGATGACCAATGCCAAGTTTAGAATTACACCTCTAGCATTACCGTCACTGTCAAGTTAAACATTACACCTATGACAGTGACACTTTCAGTTTTTCCAAATGAGGCTAAAACACTCTTGAGTTAAGTTAACTTCACACCTCTGACTCACACCCTTGTCAAGTTAACATCACACTTCTGACAAGATTTAATTCAACCCGTTAAGTTAATATCACACCTCTAATGGTAAAAAGTCCTAGATCCCCCGCGAGTCTAGTCTCACTTGTTATTCTTGTCAACAGAATAACAAGTCCACTTAAAAATATAGTTAGGATAACACTACACCTCTAATAGTGTTTTCATTAAATCCCCAGCTGGGTCTTAGTCAAGTTAATACCAAACCTCTGATGAAAACTCATCCTCCGTGGGGGTACAAATTCCACTTGTCATTCTCATTTATAAATTGACAGGTCCACAAGAACCATCTTACTCCTGTCAAGTGAATATCACACCTTTGATAGCATTCTTAAATTCCTGAAACAGGATTTTTCCCAAACTTTGACTCGTTAAGATTATCACATATTTTTAGCAAGTCAAAGATCCTTTACTTCTATTTGTCTGATTTTCAATGCGAAAAAAGGAATTCAAGATAATAGAAGAAGACAAGAAAAAGTGTCACTATTAGTGATATTCAAACATATGAAAGTGATTCAAGGCGCTCTCTTATACAATAAGATTGAGTATTACAACAAAAGAGTATAAAGAAGTCCCTCTCTCTCAGTAAAAGGTTGCACTCACTCCTTGAGGCATTTCCACTACTCCAAATACAAGATGTTTGGAAGAGCGCCGAAGAAGGGCTGAGCACTGTTGAGATGATCGAATGCTGGTTACGCCATGATGCATGACGTAAACATCGAAGGAGCCCATCGCTGACCAAGAACAATGGTGTTTCTTGATGTCGAAATTCAGAAGAACATTCTGATTCCATCCGACCAACTGGTGTGGGCTATGATCCTTCGTTGATGAACATCTCCACCACCAGAAAGTCATCTAATGACTATTGGCTTTTCGTCGATGTCACTTCTGGGGTAAGATTGGTGAAGGGAGGAGTCGAGACCTTACAGGTGACGTCCTCTTTCTCGTGACCGACAAGAGGACCATACCCACCACCATATCCACCACCATACCCACTGTGACCATGACAAACCCGTGGCAGTGCCGGTGCATCATGTCCAATAAGGTCTTGACGGATGACATCAGTCACGCAAATCCTCCTCGCCTATGAACAGGAGCCTTGATTTCTCCAGTGCTCGACCATCGAACAACTTCGTTGGTTGAAATATTCTCCCAAGGGCCCAGTGAAGATGCAAAAGGTTGACTAAGAATGCCTGTAAGAAATAAAAATCAGAAGGTTAAAATTCTTTTAAGATAGAAACAGAAAAGCTGAAGGGCAAACGCAATTGTAGTTGTAAACTTCAGACGCGGGGATGACCGTGTAGAAGGCTTAAATTTCTGCTAAAACGGAAGACAGAAACAGAAAAGTTTAGGGGCAGACGCGCTTGAAGTTGTGGACTTCAGACGCGCACAGATCTGAACGCGGTCTGGTTTTAGATCCGCATCCAAAATACGAGACGCAAAGTGGACCAGACGCAGAAGTTGCCACACCCGTGTTTGAGAAACAAGGGTTGCCACATCCAAGTCCAGAGGCCTCGAAAGAATTAAAACTCTTTAAGTCAAGAACCTCAAACGCGAACTTTATATATATAAAGCTCGCGTCTCAAGATCCAAATACAGAGTTCATCACACTCGCGTTCAAATGATTTTGAGTTAAAATCAAGGTCGATCAATCCGTGCTTCATCAAGAAGTCTAAAAGATGCGACTTCCGAATAACAGGCGCATCAGTCAGACTTCCAGAGAAAGATCAAGAGATTGACTTTCTTTGAGAGGCAAGAAAATAGAAACTTAGCGGGACTGAGTATTTCATGACGACAAGCGGTTCCTACCCACAGAAGGAATCTTTAGAGGTTAAACTTTATGTATCAAGGCGCAACCGTAAAAGGTACTTAAAGCAATGCCTTTTGATCTTGAAATCACTTGACAGTGATAATCTCTGGAAAAGATTAAAGGAAGGCATGAAAGCTTTGAGTTCTCGCTGTCCATTGGGACACATCCCCTTGAAGAGAAGAAAAATAAGTCAAGACAAAGACCCTCAGAGCGCATGCTTTTAAGGGAAACAATCTAAGTAATGGACTGTTAAGGGGGTGAGGCCTATTTATAGGCAAGTCATAAGGCCTGTAATTAATGGCGTAAAAGTCAGAGCCATCAGCCTTAATTCTCGCACGAACGTCAAAGCCCAATAAAGAGCTGACGTGTGGATTGCCGCTTCGGGAAACATCGGAGGACACAATTCCCCAATCGTTAATGCCGACTTGGCATTTAAGGTCCAACCAGATCTTTAAGACGGGCTGCATGTGACGCTTAGGAGGTTGCGTCAAGCGCAGACTCAAAGATCATGTCCTAAAATCCGCGTCCTTTCATGAACCCGAAAGCCGCGTTCCCTTCATTCCTTTTGAAAAGGCCGCGACCGCGTCTCTTGGAGTGGTTCAGAGCCGCGTCTCCTCAGCGAATTGGGTCCATTCAAAGGCTGCGTCTTGAGTTCACATCAACTTACAAAAACTTAAAAGCCGCGTCCTGAAGCCTGCGTCCTCAACAACCAGCGAAGACCCGCGCTTCATTCTTAAGGAGCCCCGAAACGGCGCCTCCATTGTAGGATGAAAGCCACATCCTCATCATAAACTCAATACAACCTGAGTTTGCGCTCTATCAAGGGACCAGAGCCGCGTCTCTATTGAGCCAATGCCGCGTCCGCATCAGCTAGCTGATATCCGTGTGTCAGTCTTGAGAAGCCCAAGTCCGCGTCTCCATTACATCCTGAATTCTGCATCCTGACAGAACCAAAGGCCGCGTCCAAGGATCCAAGTCCTTCTATAACTTTGTCCTTACCAAAAAGAAAATTTCGCGCATCTTCTTTGGTAAGCCTGAACGGCGTCTCCGTTAGCGAGTTAGAATCGCGTTTCCCAGAATCGCGTCTCCATTACAAATGAGAACCGCGTCTCGCTCAAGAACTCAGTTCAGCCTGAGTTTATTGTTCAGAGTCGTACTCTATGAAAACGACTAAAGACTGCGTTTTCACAAACAACTAAGGATGTGCCTAATTAAACAGGTAGAAAGCAGCGTCTTCATCTCAAAGATCGCGTTCCTCCAAGAGCCGCGTTTCTTCAGCAAACTAATAGATGTGTCCCCACTCTAAGTAGGACTGCGTCTTTTAAAGCAACATGATCCCTGTGTCTACAAGACTTGCATTCAGTCTTTGCTTCTGCGAATTAGTTCACCAGTTGGCACAAGCAGACAGCTGTTCACCCCTGGTTCAACAGCACACCAACAACCAGCTTAGAGCATTGAGGAGGTCTAGACTGCGTATCTAGACACTCGCCACGATCATTTCTGGCGGCTTCAAAGGGTTTTACAGTACACTCACGAAGACCATATTCCAGATGCGATCAAGATCAGAGTATCTTAAATGATTGTCATTTCAATCATGAGAAGTATGCATTCAACCAGAATCCAAAGTATTTCGAAATTCGTCCCAGTCAATCGCGGAATATCGAAAACTTTGGAGGGGGTTCTATAGGCTGTCTAAAAATCACTGAAGGCAAGTCATCCAAAAGCAGAATCCAAACTCCAGATACAAGGTTAATCATGGCCATCGATGCAGCACCAAGACGTGAAAGTTAAAACCCGCGTCTCAGCATCACTGCGAGGGCAATAGACGCGAGGTTTGAAACCCACGTCTCAATATTATTGTGTTCTGTCAAGACGCTGAGTCCAAAGCCCGCGTCTCACGCGAAACTTGACGCAGAGCTAGAAACCCGCGTCCCTCAAGCATTACTTCAGTAGCAGAACACAAGGCTCAAAACCTGCGTCATAGTTATAACTGCCCTCATTACTGGGTCACTTACTGCCCACGTAGTGAGGGAGTTAACCCCCATTATAGAGTGTTTTTAGGGGACACATTCACCCTCTGAAACCTCTATAAATAGCCCAGTTTGCTGTGGAGGGCAGGGACACATAGACAGGGGAGATAAAAAAAATAAAGAGGAGAGAGAGTTCAACTCTTCTAATGACTTGCTGCGTACAAGTTCGTTTTCTGCCTACAATCTCTTTGAGATTCTTGGTGAACAGGAGCTGTGTTACTTCGTCCACTATCCAAAGAGAGGATTCTCAAGAGGTTCTAACGTTTACCCGGTCAACGAAAAACAAGATTCACTTTCTACCGCCACATGAAGAACCCGGACCCAAAACAAAGGGGAGACTCAAGTTCGAATATCTCCCCTCTCTTGTAAGAGGATTATTATCTGCTGTAACTTTCTTTACTATCAAATAAAGAATTTACTTCTCGATCTTCAATTCTTCCTCCACCAAACAATCCGGACTCGGCAAGAGATTAGCCGTGGTTGGAAATTATTTTTGATTCATACTCCAATCAAATCAGTGTCTAAGGTTGGGGATTAAGAGGTTAAGCCTCGAAGATACCGTGATTTGGCGTAATTAAGGCCTGTTGCTTACCCACGGATACCTCTCACCGTATTTTGCCCCTACCTGGCTGATTAGCTGTGGTCTGATTTGAGCAACAACCTTCTTCAGTTCATCGACCAGTTAGGAGTCGTTTAGGTCTAGGGATCCTAGATAGCTTGTGATTGTTTTTCTTTATTTTTGTTTGTTATTATCCCTTTTTCGCTTGTTTGTTTGGTAACGTTGTCTGTGATTGAACATGCAAGAGTGGTATCAAGATCCTATTTCATCAAGACTTGATAGGACTTCTACACTTGCACCACTTCCTGATACAATCTCAATCATGGCGAACCATACTTCTCTCCAAGAGAAGTTCTATCCAATTCGCACTTGACTTCCTTCATGCATTATTCTACCTGAGGTAAATGAAAACAATTTTGAGCTAAAGCTTCAGTTCATAAACACACTTCCTAGGTTTCATGGCCTAGAATCTAAGGATGCGTATTTCTTCATTCGTGAGTTTGAAGAAGTATATTTGATGATGAGAATTCCTCAACTGGGGGAAGACGCTGTTAGATTTAGGTTCATTCCCTTCGCGCTTAAGGACATAGCCAAAAAGTGGCTATATAATCTGCCTGCTAGTTCTATCTCGTCATGGGATGATTTTGTCAAAATCTTTCTTATGAAGTTCTATCCCATTCATAAAATGGCCCTCATCAGAAATAACATAATGCCGTTTAAGCAGGAAACAAATGAACCATTTTGAAAGTATTTTGAACGGTTTAAAGATTTACTAGCCCAATGTCCTCATCAAGGCATAGAGAAGTGGAGGCAGTGCTAAATTCTCTATGACGGGCATAGAGAAGTGGAGGCAGTGCTAAATTCTCTATGACGGACTAGACTACCAAACTAAGACGCTCCTTGAGACTATCTGTCAAGAGGAATTTTTGAAGAAAGATGAGAACCAGGGTTGGGACATCTTTGAAGTTTAGCAGAAAAAATCATTCAGTGAGAGTCTTGCCCCGAGAAAACTAACCCCACCACTTCTAGAACTGGTATACATTAAATTGAATCCTCTAGAACTACTGAGGTAAAAATAAACACAATTGATGATTAGGCTAGAACTACTCGAGACTAGGAGCCCAATTCAGTAAACCAGGTCAGCCTAACACTAGTGATCAATCCGGGTTGTACCTACTGCCATGCTCTCAACCACCTGTTTGAGGAGTGTCCTGTTTACCAAGCTCAAATGTATCCTAAAAATATGAATGCAGCATATGCCAGATCCAATTACAATCCATACTCCAAAACATATAACCCAGGATGGAGGAACCATCCAAATTTCTCATGGAGTCAGTCTGGTCATGAGCAGCCAAGGCAACAATTTCACACCAATACCCTGCTCAGTCTCATCAACCCAGTTTCCACTAGATCAATCGAATTTTCAATCCAATTACCAACATAACTTCCAGCCCACATACCAGCAATAATAACAGAATCATCCAGATAAAAAATTGTCAGATTTGAAAAGAATGATTGAATCCTTATCCAAAACCCAGTCCTCAATGATGAACAACCACCACCAAGCTATTAATAGGTTAGAGGTTCAAATAGGTCAACTGGCTAACTCATTAAATGAAAGACAAAAGGGAACATTACCTAGTCAGCCATTGCCTAATCCTACAAACCCCTTTCCTATTCATGAAGCTGAAGATATAGGTCCAAAACAATGCAATACTGTTCATATCTTGAGATCTGAAAAACAAATTGATAATCAGGTTTTTAGTCATCCTGTTCCTAATAAATCAGTGTCAAATTCTCCTGTAATTATACCACCAACTCAAAACGAACCAAATGATCTATCTTCAAGTTCACAACGTTTAACCTCCAAGTCCAATAATAAAGACAAAACAGATGAGCAACCTTACAAGCCTATTGTGCCATTCCCTAGTAGGCTAGCAAATAACAAGACTAATGCTCAAATGGAGAAGATTAGGAAAATGTTCAATCAAGTTCAGATCAATGTGCCCCTTCTTGATGCCATACAACAAGTCCCTTCATATGCAAAATTTTTAAAAGATGTGTGCACAAGAAAAGAAAAACTAATGTCCTAAAGAAGGTCTTCCTAGCATCAAACATAAGTGAGTTGCTAACCGGGCCCATTCCTATAAAATATAAAGACCCCGGGAGTCCAATCATTTCATGTATCATAGGGCAGACTACAATAAACCGAGCCTTACTTGATCTAGGAGCCAGCATCAATTTGCTTCCCTTTTCTGTGTATCAGCAACTCGGGCTGGGCGACCTCCGTCCAACCAGAGTTACTATACAATTAGCTGACCGATCTGTAAAGATTCCCAAGGGAGAGATTACATATGTTCTTATTTCATTTACCCCATGAATTTTATCGTTCTGGAGACACAACTCGTACACAATCTGAAAACTCAGACCCCTGTCATTCTAGGATGACCCTTCCTAACCACCGCAAATGCAATCATAAACTGCAGGAACAGTCGATACGTTTGACTTTTGGTGATATGACGAAAGAGATAAATGTTTTCTACCTGAGAAAACAACATCGAGACTTGGATGATCAGTCGTTTGAAGTGAACTTAATTGAAGTATTAACAAGTGAACACGACAAGGAGATTGAATATGAGTTTGATAGAGAATTTGAATTGGAGTCTGATGACATTAATCTTGACCAAATAATTGAATCCACAGTGGAATGGGCAACAAACGCAACCCCTATCCTTCCCCTATAAGAAGAACAACAATCGATAGATCACGTCCCCTCTTCTGAGTTTAAAGTTCTTCCTAGTCATCTCAAGTACCAGTACTTGGGTGAAAAGGAAGTCTTTCCCATGATATAGCGTCTCATCTTACGGAAGAAGAAGAAGAGGATCTTCTTGCGGTGTTAAGGAAAAATCGAGAGGCCATTGGTTGGATTATGGCTGATATAAAGGGGATCAGTCCATCCATTATACAACACCGAATTCACTTAATGGAAGATGCAAAGCCAAAACGCGACCCACAGCGTCGACTAAACCCAATCATGCAGGAGGCTGTCCGAGCTGAAATTTTGAAGTTACTAGACGATGAGATTATTTATCCCATATCCGATAGCCAATGGGTTAGTCCAGTTACGCTGTGCCAAAGAAGGCAGGCTTTACCATGGTAGAAAATGATAAGAAGGAAATAGTACAAACTCGTCTTCCAACGAAGATTTCAGTCTGTATTGATTACCGAAAATTGAACGCTGTCACATTTAAAGACCACTTTCCTCTTTCATTCATAGATCAAATGCTCGAGAGACTAGCTGGACATGAGTATTATTGTTTCCTGAATGAATATTCAGGATACAATTAAATCCCTATCGCTCCCGAGGATCAAGACAAGACTACTTTCACCTGTCCCTTTAGAATATTTGCATACTGAAGAATGCCCTTCGGCCTATGCAATGCTCCCGCAATGTTCCAATATTGCATGCTCAGTCTCTTTTCTGACATGGTAGAAAGATTTTTGGAAATTTTCATGGATGATTTCTCTATATATGGTGATTCCTTTGACCAGTGTTTGCATCATCTGAAGCTGGTTTTACAAAGATGCATGGAGAAAAACTTGACACTCAACTGGGAGAAATGTCATTTTATGATCAGGTAAGGAATCGTCCTGGGGCACAAAATTTCAGAGGAATTAAAGTTGATAGATCAAAAGTGAAAGTGATAGCAAAGCTCCCGGAGTCAAAATGCCTAAAAGACATTCGATCATTTCTAGGGCACCCTGGCTTCTATATAAGATTTATTAAGGAGTTTAGCAAAAATGCTAGACCTTTAACTAATCTCTTAGGAAAACATGTGCCCTTCAATTTTGATGAAGACTGTCTACAAGCTTGGGAGGAGCTAAAGTAAAGACTTGTCTCGGCGCCAATAATCTCAACGCCTGATTGGACTAGACCCTTCGAAATCATATGTGACGCCTCCGATTATGCCATAGGCGCTATTCTTGGACAGCGTATTGATAACAGGCAACACGTGATTTACTATGCTAGTAGGACGCTCAATGAGGCCCAACTAAATTACACAACAACTGAAAAGAAATTTTAAATGTTGTGTTCGCGTTGGAGAAATTTCGTCAGTACCTACTAGGGTTTAGGAAAACGATTTTCACCGATCACTCCGCCCTTAGATACTTGATGCAAAAGAAGGATGCAAAAGCTAGACTGACTCGATGGATACCTCTTTTGCAAGAGTTTGACTTAGAAATCAAAGATAAAAAGGGCGTTGAGAATGTGGTGGCAGATCACCTTTCGAGGATTTTCAATGCACCAACTGAGACAATACCTATCAATGAAAACTTTCCTGATGAACACATCTTCATGATGTGTAAAGAGCCCTGGTATGCTGATATTGCAAACTATCTTGCAACCGGGCGAACACCTTCAAATTGCTCAGGTCAGAACAAGCACCGCTTTATGACACAAATACGATTTTTCTTTTGAGATGAACCATATTTATTCAAATATTGCCCTGACTAAATAATTAGAAGGTGTCTTCCTGAGGATGAACATCAGAGTGTTTTGACATTTTGTCACGAGTTAGCTTGTGGTGGACACTTTGGTCCAGGAAAGACTGCTGAGAAAGTACTTCAGAGTGGGTTCTACTGGCCCACTCTCTTCAAGGACGCTTATACTTTTTGCAAACTCTATGCCAAATGTCAAATGACGAGTCAAATCACACGAAGAGACATGATGCCTGATTGTACTCCAAAATTACATTTTTATCATCACTTTTACACATATATCCTTGATCATTCCTTTATTACTTAATGCTATTAACCTTTTTTTTGATTATGGTGTGTAGTTACTTAAATGAGAGGATAAAGATACAAGAAGCTTCATTTTATTCCTAATCCTATCTAAAGTTGGATTAAATTGAATCCAAAGGAGGAAAGGATTAATCTTCATCTCCTATTCAAGTTCAAATTCAGAAGATAAATCCTAAAATATGAAGAGGATAAAGCTAATCCTAAAAGGAAAAAGGAGGATAATATAAATTAAATGGAGTTCAAAATCAATTCAGACTCGGATTCTGACTGTACACCTTTTAGTATTCAGATCATAACTTTTGTTACAGATACTCAAATCCGATGATTCAAGATGATACAGAAAGAAGACGTGAAGGACTACAATTCTTCTGTTTATCACTCTGTCAAATTCAGCCGTCTGAAGAGTCATATTCAGCAAACAACACGCCAACTTGCTGCAGGACTGAATTCCTTATTGAATTATGAAACCTTCTATTTTGTATCCTATTGTGATTAGATTTGAGGCCTATTTAAAGAGCTGAAATATCTCATTATGAGGCATCTCCACATCAGAGATCATAGCTTAGGATTTTTCTTTTAGTCTCTTCTCCAAATTTCTTTTGTATTTTAGTTCTATTTGTGAGAAGGAGAAGCCATTGTAATTCGAGGTGACAGATCAATACAAGGTGCTTTCTTTCTTTTCATATCTCTTTTGTTATTTACTTTATTTTTACTTTTTCTTATTTTTTATTTCTTACTTTCTTTTATTTGACATGTTTACCATGAGTAGTTAGATTTTTCTCATAACTTACTAAGACGTCACCACCATCACATCTAATGCCTAGTAGATAACCAGATTAGATTATATACATGCCTACTCCAATCTTTATTCTTGAAGACTCATTAGGATAAGCAACTAGTTTAAACACTTTTTTATTATTCTTCTTAATCTATACTTGATAAATATCTTGATATTTTAATGTTCAACTTTAATAAGTGTTAGGGTTAAAGATTTGCTTGTACTTTCTAATAATTTTTCTTACTTTATACTTGACCGACAATCTTGATATTGTAATGTTACATCTTGGTTAGTGCTATTTCAACCCGTATCCTAGTTTTCCTCCTATGTATCTTACTTGGTTTTGAGGTAGAATATCATGTTTAGGATTTGAAGTGAAGTAATTATCTATCTAGCATTAGCATGTATGGTGGTTGATTATTAGTAAGTTGTGAACCTTTATTTTAGTTTAATCCTTTATCTATATACAATCCATCTTTTCTCTTTCTAAGTTCTAACAACAGAGAAGATAAAAAGAAGACAATATTACTGAAAAGCTTCCATCGCATCTTCCCTGAGGTTCGACCGTTTAGCTCTTGCTATAACGGTTAAATTGTAAAGATTCAGAGTTTAAACTAATCACATATACTTTTCATATTCTCTGTACTCTGTTTGTGCAATCAATGCCCCTTATACCGATCTTGGAGGCAGAAAATTTTGATTTATGGGAGCCTTTCCTGTGTCTTACGGCAACCAATTCATTTTGGTAGCTGTAGACTTATTTCAAAGTGGGTTGAAGCTGTTCTGACTAGAACAAATGACAACCAGGTTGTCATCAAATTCTTTAGAGAAAACATCATTTCGCGCTTTGGAGCCCCCTGTGCGATAATTAGTGACAACGGGAGTCATTTCTACAACCGGGCTTTTGAAGTCTAATGCGAAAATACTCTATTTCTTATAAATTGTCCACGGCTTATCACCCTCAGACGAACGGCCAAGTGGAAGTTACTAATAGACAAATAAAACTGATATTGGAGAAAACTGTAGGACAGAATCGTAAGGACTGGTCCATCAAACTCGTTGATGCCTTATGGGCATATCGGACTGCCTATAAAACTGTTCTCGGTATGTCTCCATATTGAGTTATATTTGGGAGGCCCTACCATTTGCCTGTGAAGCTAGAGCACCGTGCGATGTGGGCAATCAAACAGTTAAATTTGACTTAAAGAAAACCGGTGACTTTAGGAAGTTACAGATTTGCTAGAAGAGATAAGAAATGATGCATATGATAATGCTCCGATCTCTAAACACAGAACTAAACTTTTCTATGACAAATCCATTCATAGGAAGAATTTTGTCCTCGAATAAAAAGTTCTGTTGTACAACTCTAGGCTCCACCTTTTCCCTGGTAAGCTGAAAACCAGGTGGTCAGGTCCATATATTGTACAAACTGTCTCCCTTCATGGTGCCATTGAGATTTCAGATCCAAAGAGTGGCAACACGTTCAAAGTAAATGGCCAACAACTTAAGCCATTCTACACCACAGAGTCACAGTCACACGATATTCTTGAATTGGGTCTTTGTGATCTAGTCTACATGTGACCAAATCCTTCTGCACTCTCCCCCGGTGTTTCTTGTAAATCTTTTTGGCCTTACTCTGTAAAATAAAACAAAACAAAAACAAATAAAAATAAAAATAAAAATAACAATAAAAATAATAATAATAAATGAAAAAATAAATAAAAATATTAAGAGAACAATAAAAAATAACAAGAAAATAAAATAAACAAAATATAAAAAATAATGGACCTAAGTGCTAAATAGCACCTAGGTTTTCTTCCCTTTATATACTCATTTTCCCTTCTAATAACTAGAATTTACCCTAGGGTTGAAATTTTTAATTTTTACCTAGGGCAAATTTGAAAATCTAACATTCTCATGCCCCTATATATATCCCCCAACCTCTCTTTCGTTCTCTACCCTACCATCTAAAATCAGATCTGAAATGAGAGAAGAGAGCGCCGCCACGCAACTTTTTCCCAGCTTTTGCCTCCCTGAAAGAGCCGCATTTTCTTGGTTCCAGCTGCGCATCCGCGGCACTGTGGTGGAGTCCAGAGCGCCGCCAAATTTCTCTGCCGTCGTTGCTGTCTGTAGATCTCAGATTTACAACCCGATTGCTGTTCCTCCTGTAGATTTCTCTCTACAATCTGATTTTGGTTTTTTCCCACATAATTCGGGGGGAGGTTTGCTTCTTTTTCATCCTTCATATTTTTAGTCATGGCACCATCCATATTTACTGAGAAAGACTTTGCTAGAATTTTTAGCGATATTAATGGTTATGGCCACATCTTTTTGGATAGAATTCGTGAATGGAATTGGTAAGCGTTAGTCTACGATAACTCTGACCATGAGGCTTACCATTGTCCCAAGCTTGTCAAGCTCTTCTATGCTTCAATTGATCAAGCCTCTATTAACTTTGACATCAACCAATTCATGGTGCACATGCCTACTGGGGACCTTGTTATCACTGTTGATATGTTGGAGGACTACATACACGTCCCCAGTAACCCGCACCATCGCGACCCCCTACCATTAATTGACTGCATGACAGTCATGGGGCTCGCTGTACCGAACAGGATAGGGGGCTCAAAGCCAGCACTATGTTTCGCAACATACATTGCGTTGGACGCTGGATCCAAACGCAACATCCTTGGGCTAGACCATACCACCTCCTTTAATAGGCTGGTACTGCAAATCATTCATGATCTCATGACTAGGCAGCATACTGTTTGCATCAACATGACCATATTTCATAGTATCATCACAAACTCCACGCGCACACGCGGTGCCAAATACTCACACCCGGTTTTGATCACTCGTCTGTGTAAAAACTTCTTACCAGATGATGTCTTTGACTCTTATGATAGAGTATTTGTTGCACCAGAGAGGGCAACAAGTGCTTATAACAGTTGTCTCCATGCGGTCTGGACCCCTAGTGTCCAGCCCGAAGATGCCCCGACTGAGTCCTCTTTAGAGGAACTTTGAAGGATGATGATGACCCGGCCTTTTGGCAGCAGGACCCCCAACTGATTCACGAGCCTTCATGTCTACCATTTGGCGAGACATGAAGAAGATCTTTAAGGGTCAAGTTAGACTGAGGAAGCAGGTAGAGGAGCAGACCACTCTCTCGACCACATCGAGGAGGGTCTGCGACGTTCGCAGTCGACCAGACCTAGCACCACCGCTGGTCCGAGCCGAAGGAGGGGGTGACATATTTTCTTTACCTATTTCATGCATATATTTTACTTGCATAAATTGAGGACAATGCATGAGATAGATATGGGAGGTAGATACTAACATAGATTTTTTTTTAGTTTTTAGGATTTTTTTTAGATTTTCTTAGATTTTTCTTTCTTATATATAAAAAAGAAAAAAATAATTAAAAAATATTTTCTGTGATCCATTTTTAAAGAATTAACTTGATCTTAGAATTAGGAAAAGCCTAAACTAGGATTTCTTAATATAAGTCAAAATAAGAAGTATTGTTGGATCTTTAGGTTAAGAAAGAAAAGAATAGAAGAATAGTTAGACTTTGAATTTTTTCTAAGCACTATATATATTTACATGTTGAGGGATTAATTAAGGACTTAGAAACTTTGTTTATATTTATATATATAAAAAAAAGAGAGAAATATATATATATATATATATATATATATATATATATATATATATATATATATATATAGAAAAAATAAAAAAAACTTGATCACCAATTAAGCTGGTTAGTGGTGCCTTAAGAAGCATAACCAGTCACGCTTAAAGGTGGCTGAGTCCTTAGCATTCGTGGCCTAGTTTACTCGAGTCCTTGAACCTTAGGGATGTATCCTCATCTTGTGCCCTAAGACTGCCTGGTCTAGGAGTCATTGGTAAAAGGCTCGCTACATGGGTGAATTAGAAAGCCTAATGAAGATAAGGGAATAAATAAATGTAAATATATAAATAAATAAATAAATATATATATATATATATATATATATATATATATATATATATATATATATATATATATATATATAAATGTACCATAGTGTAAGAACAATTCCTCATACATTTAAATGTATATATGTTAGGTTTGATAAAAAATCTAGTTCTCTCTCTATTTTTGAAAACTTAACCTAAGTTGAAAACGAAATTTCGAATGGAGGCTTATAAAAAGAAGGAAAAGTTTAGGGTAACCTGAAACCAAAAGATCACCGAAATTCTTAAAAAAATGGATCATAAACTTTTTTCTTCCTTTTCTTTTTTGAAAAACCACTAACATTTTTTTTCTTTTACTTTGGATTTTGTGGGTGAATCCGCTGAAAACCCTCAGAAGACAACACTCCTCGTCTAAGGTAACCTAGAGCTTTAACGGCTTGTTGCACGAGCTCAGTGCAATCGTATCACCTACGAAAGTGGTGTAATAATTTAGTTAGGGTTTTCTCTTTTTCTTTGCTTATTTTGCTCGGGGACGAGCAAAAGCTAGGTATGGGAGTGTGATTGGAGTTCATTTTGCATCATTTTATACCACCTTACCATGCTTTATGTTAATAAAAATAAGATTTTTATTACTTTTCTCTCTTATTTTTCAGGTCCATTCTTTAATAGAGAAGAGGGCCCAAATCTTGAGATTTTTAAGGAATTAAAGGAGTTTTTAGGAGCCCACAATAAGGAAGCACAATTCTGGAACGAACCAATGACATATTTCCCAACTTCTAGAAGCTCTAGCTGGGCACACACAGCGTAACGGAATGTCAGAGAAATCGTTAGCGCAACAGCCAAGATGCTGCTGTGAAAACGCGGCCCTGGCCGTGGATCCGCGACACTTCCTTAGCCGTTGATCAAGTGATGGTTCCTACGGCTGTTATGGGATGGTATCTTCTCCTGAAGCCTATAAATAGACCCCCAGGGTCTCTGTAAAAAAAGAGAGAGGAGAGAATAGCATTTTGTTTAGGCAAATAATTAGGATTTCTTTAAGTTCTCTTTAGTCTTCTTGTGTAATTTTCATTTTCTCCTTCTAGATCCAAAAAAGAGAGAGTGAGGGTGAGAGAGATCTCTGTAATTGAAGAAGTGACAACTCAATACAAAGGCTCAAGCTTACCTATGTTCTTTACTTTCTTGCACTTATTTCTACCATGTCTTCTTGCTTGTTTTTCTTTTGTATGGTTAACTAATCTATTAACATGACTAACTAATTTCTAACAGTACTAACTACTAACTCTTGGGTGATTGCTAACTCATATGAATCATTGGATGTTTTTATTTCTAGTCTTGTAATTAACAAGTCTTTTTATTTCCAATGATGATGAATAGTATTTCAATTCTTAGTGAATTCTTTGTATCACCTCCATATGATTTATATGTGCCCATTTAGAGTCTTGTCTCTTGAACAAGTGCCTTGATGGAACATGAAGATAGATCACTTTAGTATGCTAGCACCTATTGTACAAGTTTCTTATTTCATGCTAGCTTGTTATAGCTTTGATGGAGTAATGAATCTTACATTCTTATTTAACATACCTAAGTGTGAATACCTATGTTCCATTATTGAGAATCTATTGGGAGCCAATGCTCCAAGGATGCCACCTAACCAAGCCTAGATGAGAACACATCCTCAATTTTGGACAACATATTGATTTGACAAAGCAAGATGTACTATTGTCAATGAATCTACATGAGGCATGAATCACCTAACGAGCTTAGTAAGTTAGTAGTGTAGTAGTCATGACTTTCTCTCAATTGAATTTTGAAACTCTTTTCTAAAACTTTCTCATTTTCCAACATCATCGTTTTTTATTCCGTTTTCCTCGCTTCTGTTTTCCTTTTCTTAAAAACTCTACAAAGATTCTTCATTCTCTTTTTACTTTGTTTTGTTTTTCAATTTTTAAACAAAAAAAAACCTTCGTTTTCTTCTCAAAAACTTCAACATAAAATCGTGAACGCTTTCATCGCTTGCCCTCCCTGCGGATACGACCCGTTATGACTTGTGCTACGAACGGTAGTTCGAAGGAGTAAAGTAAATTTCACACATATTCAGAGTTTGATCATCAGCATAAGAACATAAACGGTTTACTCTGAACTTTTACTTAATTCAATTCCTCCCTTCGAACAGTCATCCCAGAGCTCCTTCTGTTCTAAAGACTTCAAATTCCACACAAGGCAACCACGACAACAGATCATCCCTTATCTCTACCAACAGTTACACAGCCTAATCTTCCCCCACATTCATAACATGTAACACCTTCTAGCGTGAGGTAGTTATAGACAGAGGCGAATTTTTTTGCATGTAATTCCAACAATCAAGCGTTAGTAATCACGGCTGTTACAACAACCTAACACGTGTAGATGATGCGATTGTGAGAATCACGCCTGTACCATTCGTTTTCAGACACAGAGATTAGTCAAGCATAAATATACATTCTCTTCTAATGAGAGGGAAGACTTTTGAAACTTTTTTCCTTTTAGTTAAGCCCAGCAGTGAGACTAATAAATAATTCCCTTAATCCCTATAACCTGCAAATTATAGTGGATTCTTCAAATCCTCTCCATGTTTTTTTCCTGATTAAGAATTTTTACGTAAAAATCCCATGTCTCTCTTTTTTGTATTGTGCATTATATTATCACCACACATACCACTCTCTAATCTCGTTTGTGGTGTGGATCTACCGTCCGATTGCTCATGACGAAAAATCTCTACCACAGCCTGTATAAATTAAATTTACCAATAGCAACGTGTTGAGTAGGGAATCTCTTGGTGTACTTGACGCAGCCAGCTCCAAGCTTCAAACCATCCCGTAAACCACTTGGACAAGAGCAGACGAGGCTCCCCCCGCGTATTTGTATTGGCTACAGATATTGTTGCTGACATCCTCACACTCATCTCTATCTGCAGCCCACCCAAGTACTCGCAACACAAACAAATCAAAAAAAATAAAGAAAAAGAAATAATTACGGTGGTGAGTACAACATTTTCGTATATTAGCCTAAGAAATCATTTAAATTATACAAAATTAAAATCCCACAAAAGTATCCTTAGATTTTTTTTTCATGAAGAAAAGCCAAAGCAGTATTAGGATCCTAAGTTATATTTATCTAGATCATAAATAAAAAAAAAAAAAATGCTTGTATGTACTTATTGACAATTGAATATTAATAACTAGTTCAAATCATGATCATGCATTATTATTGATCCGGCAGCAAATATTGCTTTAGTTTAGACCGGTCCTCTCAAATTTGTGCAAGGTAAATTAGTTCTGAATCTATATATATAATTACGTGAAATGAGGGTCTACCAATTATTTTGGAACTTTTGCATAAATATGTCCTTGGTTTTCTAGTTGACTGTTGACGTGACATGTATAAACCAGGTAAGATTGAGAATTATATTATTCTCAAAAAAAAAAAAAGAAAGATTGAGAATTATACTATTACATATTTGGACATTGAGCACTTTATTCTAATAAAAGAATTTCATTCCTCTGGATTCCATATTAACATTATTAGACCAAGCTTCATTTTCATCAATAAAAGAAAAATTACACAAATTTCATGTCAATAATTACCGAAAAGGATTTGATTTTGTGACTCAAGACCACACTAGTGGCGAAGTTTTCCTTGTGGGCTACCTGAGACATCAAATCGTGATCAGCCTGAGCTTTTGGCGTTCTGATGAAAACTGGGTATTGAGATTCAGGGAGGATGAATATTTATTAAAGATCATAAATAAAAAGATAATTTTGAAAAATTATCTTGAAAAAAAATATTTTATGTTAATATACTGAATATTAGTTAGGGAGAAATCAATCTCTACTCTTTGAAGATTTTTAATGAAATAACTACTTAAGCTAACAAAAACAAAATATTTGCAGAGCTTAAATGATTGATTACACCCGTCAAACTAAAAACAATTTAATCTCTAATATTGAATTTCTAGACTCATTGAAGGGTTATGACCTCTCCAAAACTAAATTCGGTATTGAACATTTTTTTTGACATGAAAAAGTAAAGCGGTGAGTTCTACATTCCAACAACTAGTAACAGTTTAAACTAAAACTTTACCAGGCTAAAGATAAATAGCAAGAACAAAAGATAAAAAATAGATAAATTCTAGTTCCAATATTGAAATCAGAAGAGCAAAACCTACTTTCTCTTTCAGCAACACTCCAGACAGTAGGAAGTTTTGTTTTCTCCATTTTTCCATTTTATTTTGAAAATATCTCATGTTTTGTTCTCTCCAAATTGGTCAAAATCTTCCAAATTGGTTGCAGATGTTTCTAAATGTTAATTAAACTCCACTATACTAGCAAATGTTTCGGCCATGTACTTGAGTGTGTCTGCTTATCGAAAATTGTAGCTTTACCTTTAACTAATTATTTATCATCCTTTTATGAGTGTTACTTGTGTTTTTTTCCCCCTTCAATTAAAGCACCAAATGCAGCATCTGCTTCCCACTTAGTTTCCTCCAATATTTTAAGAACTACATGTAAAATTAAACTTGTAATACTATTTATGTAAGACTAGAAATATGGATTCTCTAACATTAAAAGATAAAAATAGGTTATGAAATACTACAGTTAATTAAATGAGTGGAGAAGGAAGATGCATTGTGAATGACCACACATGCTATTAAATGCATTGTAAACTTTCACACATAAATCATTTTTTTCCAGCACAAGTTGTGGGAGTTTTCATTTTCTTCACTGTTGACCGTGTGCCGCTAACTGAATACTAAGGGAAAAGAGATAAAGTAGAGAAGTCACACAAAATAAAACTCTACTAAATTTAAATTTTTTTGAAAAGCTATAGAAAGGCACTAGGAGAAAAAGAAATATTACCTATAACTTGTTTTTATCTTTTAAATATTAGTTGTTTATTTTTCCTTATGGCAAGCTGTTTATACCCAGTACAAGGAATTTGGATTTTTGGGGCAGTAGTTCTTATTAGGTTTGAATCTATAGCAGCAAGAGAATTCACTCTTCTTATCGTACTCTCGTTTGAAACAGAGACTCGGACCAGTATAAATAAGAAAACCATTGAGAATATTACTCAGACTAAATATATATATATATCTCGTTTCTTTATACTGTCAATAATAATAATAATAATAATAATAATAATAATAATAATAAGAAGAAGAAGATTCCAAGGAGAATATCATGTTTAATTAAATTTATAAAATAAATTAATCACCATTTTATGTGTATGATTTCTTTTTTTTTATAATTCAGAATTCAGTACCAGTCATATGAAAGTAGTAATAAATATATCTTCTGAAATTCAATCTTAAAAGTTATCCTAAAAAAAGAGACTGGAAATTATTCGCAGGCAAGTAAAAGGGGATGCCACTGATGGTAGTTATGAGGGGATGTACGGCTACCGTGCCTCCTACTAGCCAATAAATAAATAAATAAATAAAAAGGAAAAGAAATATTAAACAGGGTGACAACCCGTACAGTAGTAGCGCATTAAAAGAACAATATTAATGAAGAATCAACATTCAGATTGATACAGAATAACACTGATGACGCCTATAAACCTAAGCAGCAGCGAAACTGAAATACACTGTCCATAATGCATTGCGAATTTGAGACATTAAAGAAATAGATTCAACAGCAACAGCGCTAAAAAAACAAAATAAAATTTGTATATCTCAACATCAAAGTCATCAACAAGAACCCATAGCAAGAGACAGGAGCTTCAATTTTATAAAAATCAAAGCATCAAGATACCACTTGCATGTTATATAGACACGTCCAGAGAAGTGAATAAATATCAAGTCCACAACAGCATGAGATAAAACCAGGAGATGACCAATTCTGCCAGTAACTTTTCAAGCAAGTGTATGAAATTATAGTATCAAACCCTCAGCTGGCGGGCGTTTTGAGGAATGCTCACCAGATGCAGCTTTTGGGGGAGTCGGGGGGCTCGGGGTCTCAGAAAGGTGAACCTGAGCAAAGTCACCCTCCAATCCCTTGTGCTGGGCTTCCTCGGCCACAACCTTCTCCTTTGTTTTTGATCCAACATCACTCGCGGCCTTGGCAACCTTATTGAAGGCACCGGTGACCCACGATGCACTGGTGAAGACATACCTGTTCTTCATAATGGCAGAACCTGCACTGCTCACCTTCTGCTCAGCAGCTGCAAAGGCAGATTTGGTCTTCTCAGATACCTGAAATTTCTGATCCATTTCCTTGACCTTCTCGTTGACTGCCGAAGTGCCCATGGTTATCTTCTCACTCAGCCCAATCTTCTGGTCAAGAGACACGACCTTTGCAGTGGCAGTAGATGTAAACCCATGCTTCTCGTCAAAAGCTTTCGCTTTGCCAACAGCATCCTTGCCTAGGATGAAACCCTTGGCGAGCATGCTGGTGACAACATCTTCGGCCTTTTGGACAGCAGAATCAGGACGTCCAGGGGGATTGGCATCTTTATCCTGTCACAGACACAGAGTTAATTGCTAAGACATCATGCAGCCGTAAACAAATACATGCTGGTTACAAAAACTTTTGTTGAAGTACAGAGAATGATATATACCACAGGGGAAGCAGGAATGGCTGAAGGAGGGAGTTCGTATTCTGGGGCTGGTGTAATGATGACTGACAGATCAACTATTGTTGCACCCTGCGCCATAAAAAGGAAATTTTCATCGTACCTTACAGATAGGCACGTTATTAGACAGTGTTAACTAGTCTTAGAGATATCCATATCACATTCAACAACACGAATCTCCCACTTCCTCCTTCCAAAAGATTTAACTATATAAAGGTTGCAACAAAGACATTCAAAACGCTAGGCATATGTCAGACTTACGAAAAGAAATGTCAGTTTACTACACCCTATTTATTTCTGGGTACTCAATAACATTAGACAATGGAAACTAAGCTAAAGGAATGGCACCCCAACCTTTCATTAGTTAATGAGGAAAACAAATTGTCATCTAAGTTATAGTGAATAATTATGGGAAACATAATCATAGAAAATAAAAGAATATGATGATTAAGAGATAATAATAGAAAATTCCAAGTGCACAAACCGAAAGCAGCAGTGCAGTTTCTGCTCCCTGTGAATCTTTAAATGTGACATATGCAATCTGTGACCACTCATCTCCACTGTAAAAGAAGCAAAATAAGCTACCTGCAGTTGTCATAGGGTATAGGTACAATAAATAATAAACTCAGTTTGAGAGAAACCTCTGCATTTCAACATATTCAATGTCACCGGAGAAGGAAAAAAATTCCTTGATATCTTGTACAGATGCACCGAGAGAAACATTGCTGACCTTTACTGTCCTTACCTGCAAGTTTACAAGGACCAATTAAGGCCAGAATTCATTTGTGCAACTTAAAAGGAATACACATGCACAGATTGTTTGCAACCAAAACTAGTGATGATGTTTTGTCAGATCAAGTTACAACACAGTAGATTACCACTTCAAGGAATAAGAATATACACATATTTATGTAGTGGAAGTGAACATAGTGTCAGCTCATAAACAATTAACACTTGAATTCAATGTGTTCCAGCTAGATCAAGAGCAGTAGTTGTACAAGTCAAATAATATAATCCCAGCAGCCACATATATAAGTGTTCTGACCAATACAGAGACGAGTCTGCAGGAGAAAAAAGTCTTTAGACATGTTTATTGATATGTCTGGAAGCAAGCATGTATCTCTGACGTTTTCTCGTAGCACCCAGAGATTCCAAAAGTACCAGGTCAAATTCCAACTTCTATTTCTATGTCCCTGATTTTTGCTTGTCTGAAAATAAGTTTGGTCCCCGGAGAAATACCAGATAAGGTCTACAATCTTCAGAGATTTTAGTAAAACAAAAGCTCTGAGAATTGGGGGAACAAAAAGGCTTTGATGAATTTAACTTGTGCAGTTCAAACAAAACCCAGAGCTACTATAAGAAAAATCCCATAAAAAGTCATCATTATATCTTAGTCTAAAGCCAGTTCCCCATCAAAATCAGGCTGGTCACGGAATACAACAATGTAAATCAGGATTTAGAAGGCTAAAAAGAAAAAGAAGTGTCCATATTTTGCCATCAATGATCAACCTGACATCAATCCTTGTTCTGGTGACAAAATTCCTGGCTGAGAAAACTGTGGGCAAAAGAAGAGCTTGCACAAAGCTTATAAGGCCAGCTCACAGGTAAGAAACCGATCTAATCACTCACACAGTTTAAACACAAGCAAGCAACAAACATGCCTCCAAAATCTCTCGGAATAAGGGGAAAGATGATAATGTTTTCTATATGGAATTACATCATATAATATAAAAGGCAACCAAGAAAGAAGAACAAGAAGAATGGAATAGATGCATTATCTTTAAAAGAAAGAATATTGGAACCAATGAAGAAACGGAATCATTAGGATTGCTTGTCAGATATTACTAGAATTATTTTAACAAAAATGACATGATCATCCAACAAAAATGAACTGAAGAAAAGTATGATTGAAGTTATAAATATTATCAAAAGCAACAAATTTTCAAGCCTGAACTACCACGATCCATCACAAATAACCACATGACACATCAGTCTTCTGATTTTGGTCAAACGGTCAATTATGTGCACATACCAAGCATGTACAAGCACATATATTCATCATGTTCCAATGAATCACACAAAACCAAGTCAGGCAGGAAATTATGAATCAACCAGTGATTGTCCTTGCATATCGTGTATCACAGGATCTTCTGGGAAGATCTTGTAATTACCTGAATAGTTTTGCATAAAATTGTTATTTTAGCCCTAGCATATGCTAAAACTCTTCATATCACCATAATAATAAATGAATAGATAAATATTTGGATATTAATTTTTTGTTCAAAAATAAACATATTTTCAACCAAATTAGGTTTTCCCATCCATAAAACTTATACAAGCCCTAAGATGTTCATGCATATCTATGAGCATCTGACTGCTTTTGAGACTGTATAAACTCATTCATTAGCGCATAAAATGATAAATGTGAGGTTGCCAAATGCAGAGTTTGGCACTACGACACCAAAATCCTTCACGAGTGACTGATATTCATTCTTCATCAGTTGTTGTCTTCTTGTGCCTCCAAAGTAATTCAGCCTTGGATTTTGGAGATAGTTTGGATGAAATTCAAATCTCCAGCAGGATAGAACCCAGTAGGCAAAATGGAGACAGTGTCATAACAGATTAACAACTTCATTTCTGATATTAAACTAAGTGAATTTTTCAAGCATTTCAAGAGGTACAAAAGAGAAGAAGGTAGGGATATATTGAGATGAATCTCCTTGGTTGGAGATTTGGAAATGGACAAAACCTCTAAACAACTTGCTTTGTCATCACTGAGAGGACTACAGTTGCGCAAACTATTGGAGTCGGAAGCCAATATTATTCTACAGCAACAGCAAAAAAGCCTTTAACCCAATTTTTGGGACAGCTATATGAATCATCTTCTTCTTTTTCCCTCTTTCATTCCCCTCTATCAAGGGTCACCTCCTATGTTAAATTAGCAATCACCTCCCAGCCATCATCCTAAGTTTCATTAATGATGGTCCTCCCTCCGAAGAAACAATATTGAATAAGAACACTGAAATTCAAGACACACAAGCTCCAAACAGTGTGCATGAGCATCCAATGCACGCATGAGATGGAACAGCAAAAAAAAATATACTCCTCTCCCAGTCTTTTTGGACATAACATGAAACAGTCCATGTAATTAAGCTTTGCCTAGGGGATATGATTACTCACCATGGACTTAAGCCATATCCTACACTCATCTTCCACATCAACTATTTATTAATATTCCAAATGAAGCATGGTGTGAAACACTAAACGATGGAAGATTCTAACATGTAATTATCAGACATAAGGTGCTTAACATGTAGTCAACATCTTTCATTTCTTTATAAACCAAGTAGGACGCACTTCAGTTTTATGAATGAAACTTCAATTTCCCCCCTAATACAAGGGATTGCATGAGTTTCCATACTGATTTCTTCATTCCAGACTGCAGCCCTCACATGGTTGTCAGTGACAATGTAAACATAAGCAAAATAAAATAATGTAAGAAAATTAGGTGCTATAAATCCCAAAAATATTTCAAGCATATCATGCATGAGAAAAATCTTCATTTCCCACTCTAAGAAAAATTAGTGGTTTGGCTATTCTGTTTTCTATTAGAACACAAACACAAAAGTGGAAAAGCTTTTCTCCTGATGTATTAAGCCCAAATTTCTAACTTATATAAAAACAATTTGTATTCTCCCACAACCACTGCAAGGCTGCAACTGATTCAGACATAGGTGCAGTGTGAGAATGACAATATGTATATCCACATATGCAAACACCTACTAAAGAAAGAAACAATCACAGTAGACAGGTGACTACTAAACTGTACATTTTGAAACGTGTGAAATATGATAGGATATTTAGATATATTCACAATTACAGTTCTTAGTGTAAAATCATTGATATTATTGCAGAAGGCAACCTTCTAATTTTCGATTAGATCTCTCATCAGATTCATGCCATCTTATGGTTTTTAAGAAACCTTTCACCGTGTTGTCTAGATTTTTAAAAAAATGAAGGTGATAATGTTGATGATCAATCCTACTCAACTATATATTTCGACTAAATAATATCAATAATGCATTTCTTTTAAGATCAAGAACATGCAATATTAAAAATTTAAATCTCCTCCAAAAGATGGCACAAAAAGTCACCAAACCCTTCATGAAACACAGCTAATGCAAATCGTAAATGTAACTTCAGTACAAGTTCTTTGATCATGCTCTATCAAGAGAGAAGAAAGGCATCTAGAGGGGATCAACTATTTATATACTAATCTCAAAGAGAATATGATATTTGTCTTCGTCTCGTAGGAAACCAGCTATTCATATATTCATCTTAAAGTGAAAACTATTTGCACCAACAAGATCAAATTTAAGCAAGATAATTTGATTACAAAAACCAAAATAAGCACAAGAAAATACACAACCCAAGCACGAAACAGACACCATATTTAATAATAGCAAACACCAAAGTTACATACTTACGTATTGACAAAACTGAGTATGAAGTAAGATGTCCCAATTTCAATTTTAGAAAAATAACAGGTTTCCAACTGTGCTACACTCAAGGTTCATGAATCATGCAGTAATGCACAGCAATATTAGGTGCACTTAACGCAATTGTAAAAAAAAAAAAAAAACAATGTTAACACGGATCAATGGCTAGAGACATATTAACTCCTCTTCTACAGATTTTCAAGAATGCAGGTCAATTAATGAAATGAAAAAATTGATCGACTAAAGTTATTTAATTGACAAGAGAAATGTATAACTCAATCAATGATTTTTAAATTAAGTAAAATGAAACTAACATAAAAGACCAGAACTAACTAGTTAAACAATTAGAAGCCTCACAACTACTTATTTTGTCAAAATAAGTACAGTAATCAAAGGTTCAAACTTCAAATATAAATTACCGTCTATCATTTCTTACAGCATAGAGGATAGATGAAAATCATGGTCCCTTCATTTTGCAAATAATCCCACACAGAAAATGAGATTAAGAAAAATTGTAGCATTTTAAAAGGGAAAGGAAACCTCTGGAAGCTTCTATGACGTTAAAATTTCATTCGTCATTATTGCAATCATGTTTTATAGTTACAGAGTACATTAAAGGTTCAGATGGAGGGAGGAAAGGATGAAAGTTAGTCAAACCCATAATATGGCAAGTGGCCATGTTTTTTGTGAGGAGAAGAGATTAAACTAAGCTGACCGTGCTGACATCTTACAAGTGGCACTGTCTTCTATTAGACATACCATTATAAGATGTTATGCAGAGCTGGTAAATATATTGCATTGGCGAACCAAAATGTTGGTTATCAGACACCTCACTTTGTGGACCACTACTACTAAAAGTATAATCATAGCTGTGAGTGAAAATCCTAACAATTGAATGACCAATAATAACATTTGAAGGGAAAATCATGGGAAAAAACAAATGAACTTTTTCCTACAAAATACAGATGATTACCGATAGAAGATACAAATTTGACTCTAGGTACCACAATGCTAGCTCACAATGACTATATTTGACATAACACCTGAGGGCACATTCAGGTGTCATATTGCACAGCATGCACATTCTACTTGTTCCTTTAAAATAAAAAACTTAAAAAAAAAAAAACACCACCTCGTACTTAAGCGAAAGCTATAAGATGACTTTTATTTATACATATTGCTAAAACAAGCAAATGAAGTCAAAGTTACATCAAAAGGTCATACCAGATATCAAAAGTTCCATAAAGAATATAAACAAAACCCCAGAAAAGCTAATCTTGTAAAGCTAACTTTATCAAACATACATGCATACCAAAGACCTAGGCACCCAAATTAACTATTTGAAAATAATAGGATTTAAAATCTCGATCCTAATGAAGAAATCTCAAACCAATCTAGTAACATTTACAAAGTTACTATAGAACTGCTTGAGTTATAAGTACTCTGAACCAATTAGTAGCTAGCTGCTGGCCAGATTTCCAAGAACTTTTTTTTTTTGAGAATATACCAGATTTCCAAGAACCATTACCACGCTTGACTAAGATCATATCTTTCTAAACTCTAATATCAACTTGTACTTGAACAAGCTTATCAGACCAGTGGTCTGCTTTGCAAAGGAGTATTTTCCCCATCTATATTGTAACTCACTAGTACTTTCTAGTATTCTTGAAAGTTCGTCTCTTTAGATTGACTGAATAAATACAACGCAATCTAATAGTCCAGCTTTTTGCAATCAAAATAAGCACATATCATAGATTCACCAAACAGCTCACACAAACTTGTACAAGTGAGCAGTTTCTACGAATACTTACTCAATAACTGGCAATGTGATCGCCATATCAAGAACTTCATATAATGAAACTAATACAATCAGATAAAAAAAATCATTCTAGAAAATTTTATTTTTCGTTTGTTTTTTGAGAAAATCATAAAAACATCGTTAGATACCAAATTAACAGTATTCATGCTCAAAATCTCGAGCCGAATAGGTTCAAAATGACAAGTATTCAACAGATCTAATCCGATCGCCAAATTCTTGATTAAACAGATCTAATCCGATCTCCAAATTCTTGATTAAACCCTAATCAAACCTAATCCCCAATATAAAGATCTTTACTGCGAGCGTCAAAAAAAGGGGAGAAATCGGCGCTAACCGTCATGGCGATCGCCTTCGAAACGCTAACCCCGAAGCAAGCAGCGCCGGCGAAGAGAGAAGTTCGGTTCCTTGTGAGAGAAGCTTGAGAGAGAAGTTTCGTTTCAAGAGTCGACGAAAGGAAAAGGAGAGGGAGAAGGAAGGAGGGCTATTTATAGAACCTGGAGAACTTGGAGGTTAAGAGAGAGGAAAAATGAGAGATAACGTGCCGTCGGTGATTCTCATAGCAAAGCCAAACAGACCCCGTTACCGGTGACGACGTCACCGCCGCCTGACTTTTCTAACGTGGCGAACGTGTGGCACGATTCTCGGCGTGGGGTTGCACGCATACAATAATGAGAAATATCTGGGCGGTATTCTTACCGTATGAGTGATGGTATTCATGTCATGTCGATACTATGTAACGAATGAATAGTTGTAAGAATTTATAAAGCTTTTTGGGCCTGATTAGGCTTTTTGGGCCTGAAGCCTGGGAAGCGAGGCCTTCAGGTGGCTCAATTTAGATCTGGGCTCAGCCGGTAAATCCTAATTTCCTGGTTTTCGGGAGCATGTTATCTGGGCTCAGACTTCATTTAAAAAATCTATCATGAAGTTTCCCTTTAAAGTAAAACTGTAAGTTATAAAAAAATATTCATTTTCGTTGTTTGTTTTGCTGCTAATTAACTTATAAAATAATCACCCTTATTTTCTCACTTAAAGTTGCTACAGTTAATTTTGTGGTCATATAAATTTCACTTTTACACCCACGTTTTCCTACTTGTAACTGTTAATGTTTATAAAATCTTACTTGTAGTAAATTTGTAGTCTAAAAATATTACTTGATAATTAATATATAGTCTAATATTATTAAATATTTAATATTTTTAGTACTTAATTTTTATTTAATAATTTAATTTATCTTTTGTTTTTTATTGTTTTAATATTGTTTTAATATTTAATATTTTATTACTTTAATTTAATATTGTTATTTAATATTTTATTATTAATATTTTATATCAAATTTCTTAATATTTTATTAATATAACAATATTTTGTTTTAATATAAAATTACTATATATTTAATTTATTAATATTATAATATACTTTATTATTATATTAATATTTTATCATACCTGGTATTATAATTATATTTTATTTTGTTAATTTTATAATTTTATAATATTAAATTATAATTATAATAAATTTTAATATTATAATAATACTTTATAATATTTTATAATATTATAATTGTGTAATAGTCTAATATTATTTTATTAGTTTTCTTAATATTTATTAATATTTATACTTACTAGTATTCTTAAAATTTTATAATTATTTGTTTAGTTAACATTTTATTAATATTTTACTAATTTATAAAAATATTTTATTAATATTATTATTATAAATAACATATTAAAATTATTAATATTTTTTTCTCAAATTTATTAATACATTTTAATTTTTAATATTAGATTTAATTTAATAATAATATTTAAATTATTGCTACAGTTAATTTTGTGGTCCCCTTTTCCACTTACAGTTGTACATTACCAACCAAACACCGTACAACACAATATAATTTTTCACTTACACTTTTACATTATCAACCAAACACCGTACAGCACAATATACTTTCTCACTTACACTTTCACATTATCAGTCAAACACTGTAAAACACAATATATTTTTCCTGCTACAGTTCACTTTTTCTCATTCTCATTTTATGACTTACGACTCGCAGTCACTTACAGTAAAACAAACAAGCCCTAATTCTAAAAAACCTACAAAAAGAAAACTTTTAAAGGTACAACAAATTAGGACCGCAACCTCTACAACTTCAAAATAGAAGGAAATTGATGATCTTCACTTGATTACAAATGGCTCGCAAGCACAGTCTTATAACCAAGATGAGGAGGCGGAACTCTTTGAGATTGTGTAGTACAAATAGCTTGTAAAGATGTAGAGGGAAGGCTTAAGCTAAAAATCAAGAATATGAAATTTTGGTTATAGTCGTTGGGAAAAAATTCAGAAGGAAATCCTTCTGTCGGTCGACTGGCCGGTCGCCAACGGTCGAATTTCTGACCGTTGGGGATAGCGGTCGACCGGTCGGTCAATCTTTGTTCCTAACCAGAGAGCAAAACTCTCTGTCGGTCGATCGGGATGGTTGACCGAACCCAACCGAGGGCAAAGCTCTTGCAGTCGATCGACCGCACGATCGATCGAAGTGCACAAATGCACTTTGGTGCATGTCGGTCGACCGCTCGGTCGACAGACAAAGCAAATATGCTTTGCCTATCGTCGATCGACCTAGGACCAAAAGCTTGTAATTGAAATCTTTTGAATACCAATTTTTTTCCAACAAAATAACTTTTGATCTTTAAACACAAAATAGAGTTTTAGGGACTTGATAGAACCAATGTATGGTCATGTAACGACACGAAACAAAGTTAGAACTATATTTTGTAAAAAAACTCTTTTCTAAATCGAAAACCTTTTCTGAAACTCGATTTTGAAATCGACAAAGAGAATGTTTTGAATTCTTTTCAAAAACACTTAGGAGTATGAAAGATGTGTGTGTGTGTGTCAATCCCAAAAGCTATTAACTTATATCATCTTAGTTTTAACAAACGACTATAAATCCTATCTAAAATGCAAAATACAAAAAATAAATCTTGAAAGGTAAATGAATCTAACAAAGAGTGTTTTTCTGTTTTGAATAATTGAACTACAGATAATAACTCTCACAATTTTGAATCTTTGGTCACTTTTGGAAGACGCTACAAATCCCACAGTGCCTTCAGCGTTCCATTTCATCTGTGAAGTTGAAAAACGTCAGCTTGAGTTCGCAGGCTGTGGACTGACTTCATTAGTTTATTCTGATGAACTAGCTTGCTCTGAAATCAATGAAAGTTGCCAGGGATCATGTCACCATACAATTTTAGTAGCCTTCCTCATATCTCAGATTGAAACATTGGACCAGTCTTTTCTGCACATGATAAGGAAGCAAATGCCCACTTGAAAAAGCTTCATATTGTTAATCTTCCTTCAGATTTTCTCGACTGAAATAGCTGTGGTTTCCCTCTTGCCAACATATTTCTTCTTGTGATTCTCTCACGTTCATGTTCGGTTCATGAGATAAGCGTTGAGCAATTGAGATGTTCCAAGTATACTCTGCCCAATTTTGTGCGCATTGAGAAGTATGTTTTGCAAAGAGCCCCTATACCAATTTACAGTTTGTATCCAATCCCTCCCTCAGCTGGACAACTGATCGAGAGTGTAGCTAACCAGCACAATGGGTGGAATAACCCACTGTGATTGATCCATAATCAACATGACAGAGGACCAAATATACAATAACAGGTTTGCTAAATATTTAGAAAGGCTTTACCGAAGCACAGGAAGCATTATAACTTCTCATGAACTTTTCTTGTACGATTAACCCCACCACAAATTTAATTAAAATTCAAATTCACAACTTCAATTGCAGGCCTTCGTAGTGTTAACTTACCCAACTGCGATTACACTTCTCCATAAATATAAGACATCTTTATGCTCGCTGCATCAAGTAGGAATTTGTAACCTGTAAACGATTAGCACATCTGCCCCTTGTCACAAAGATACTAATACGGTCAAAATCACTACAGAAGTGATATAGCTCTGGGAAATGGCATGACAAAAGAACGTTACCAGGCGATTGGTTTATGCCCCCTACCTCCTCTTGCATCAACAGTCATCAAAAGATATAAACCTCAGGTAGGCAAACAGGTATAATAACCTCTTCCCAGATCTTCCCTCATTTTCACCAATCCTGAGAAGCGAGTAGCGCTGACACCAGTGTTCCAGTAATTCCGTTAACAAGTATTCCAATGAACATTCTGAAGCACACAACTTACAGTAAGTTATCTTGTCCAAAGTGAGCAAACTGCCAGCAACAAGCAGCCTGTTTGAATACTATGGTGCACTCTAATAGATAGTACCCCCACACATACCTCAGTCAACACAGAAGTTCCATCAAAACACTCATTTCTGCAACAAACGAAGAGTAAGTGCCATCTGGGGTCATCCTTAACAGGGGCTAAATTTTCTCAATGACACAATAATTGGTTATTACAGCAAAAATGACCATCACTGGGCTTTCATACTACTAGTTGCAAAGGGAAACACCAGCATACTTCTTCAAGAGTTGTGACCTAAAGCAATTTTCAAACAGGAAAACAAGTTCCTTTTAAACATAACAATGAGGTCTTGATTAAGAGAGTACTGTAATTTGCCAGCCATTATTGAAATTCAAACCATAAAATAACCTCTGCAGAGAGAAGGATGCAGGTATTTGATTTAAAACAAACAATTTACTAGAAAGACACTGCAGATTCATTCTTGCACTCCCGCTTTTACTGGCATTTGCTTAACCTGCAGAAACACAGTAAAATATTAGTTCTTGTTTAAATTGCATAAGTGCAAGAATTATCAATCGCTTTAAATGAACTTTATGATTTAAGTATCAGAAAATCTTCATAAGAATCACAAGAAGCTAAGGAAGGGCACATGGAAAAAGCTTGTAACATATTTGTTAAGAAATTTCATCTTAAAATAAGCCAAAAACTTGAAGAAAGCTAGTGCAAGTCTTGTATTCAAGAACTGCATTAAGAGTATATAGGAGTATGAGAGTATCTCTATTTCATCTTTATTCCCATTAAAAGGTCCTGATCTGTCAGTCCTTGATAGAATATGTTCAAGAGAACGACTAGAGAACATGCTGTATATACAAAGTTTAGTCCCGCTAAAGGTGAGACAAGTAAAGGTGCAACAACTCAAAATTGAATTGAAAAATGACGCCACATCCACGGTTCTATTTTAATTCAGAGTAAATTACAAAACTCCCGACCTTTGACCAAACAAGCTACAGCAGCAGTAATTAGACACAACACCCATGGCCTATCCAGCATGATAATTCACTTTGAACTTCCTTCCATTGTCCTTCAGTTCGTGCATGTGACATAGCACTCATTCAAATTGTTCAACTGCATGTCATCAACTGTTTTTCATCAATTCTCTTAATTGAGGAACTGGAGGAGGGAATGAAATGTAAATAGATAAAGTTGTGATCGTAATCTCAGATGTTCCCGAGATAAGTGGACACCATCTCTAATTTCAGCAAATAACCCAAAATGACAGCTTCTTTCTGTGGTGATAATCTAATTGAAAAGGCATGAACCACATCAGTTTATGAATAAATTAGATGCAACCTTGTACAATGAAATTATAGTATAGAATTGGAGTGGATTCATGTTCCTGCACATGGAGCATTTTGCCTATGGAGAGTATATGAAACAATTTTTTACCCCTAAATATCAATATATTTATTTTATAGAGAATGAAAGAAAGATGTTTTAAGCAATAAGAGAATGAAACAGAACCAGAGGACAACCCCAAAATACCAAAACAATTTGGCATGCTGGCTATTCTTTCCATTCGGGAAAAAGAAAAAGAAAAAGAAAAAGAAAAAGACAGTAAATTCCAGCCTAAGTCCCTACCACTATCTTTATTTAGCACTAGAAAGAGCAAAAGCTCAAGATTAATGGACCCTAGGAAAAGACCCTGGTAAACATCACAGCCACACTAAAGGCAAAGGGTAGTATGATATTACAGGACACACTGACAAATCATGCGGCAGTAATACAATAAAATGCACTTCATTAAGTGAGCTTTGAAATTTCAATTTCAAAACTGCTTTAGCAGTTGCTAGGCTGCCTTGTCCAGTCCACTGAAACCACCTAGCCTTCCATGTCCAGTCCTCCAAAGAGTAGCATCGACTATATTACCAAGGTTAGTGGATTTCTACCATCAAATTTTTCATCTCTGATGCATCAAATCAGCACTGAAGCTCAAGATTCTAATTTGTAACCATAGTGGCTGCAAAGCACAGAGTGGTGCAAATGTAAAGATCACGTGTTTTCCTCCTTAGATTGAATTTTGATTCAATGTGCCATATACAAAAATGTACATGCACGACCCAAAACAACCTGACTAATGATTATTGACCCAGTAATCAGTATCATTCCCAATTCTCAGCCTAAATCACCTTAAAAGTTCTATATCAGAAGAAAGGAAAGGGAAAGCTTACACCATTCATGTACAGGGTGGGAGAACTCACGACATAGTTTTGTCTTGAAAGGCAAAGGTCTCATATATTCCAACAATCAACAATAAAGTGAAAGAGAGGCATAGAAGATGAAAACGCAACTGGTAAAGAATGGTTTTCCTTTTTCTTTCCTTTCTTGCCTTTGACTTGTGCTACAGGGTAGGGTGTAATAAAGATTCACAGTTTCTATCCTACATTTTGTTTGCGTGCGCTGGTGGGGTATAGGGTACAAAAGATTAATGGTTCTATACTACCTTTTGTTTAAAATAGATATGTCCATTAAATTTCCTCCAAACAAAAGTCTTCATTTCGCCTTTTACATGTGCTAGTGGGGTAGGGGGTACGAGGGATTATGGTTCTATACTACTTTTTGTTTAGAACATATATGGCCACTAAATTTCCTCCAAACAACAATCAACGCATGAAAATGTGAAGTTCATGAATCCGAAGATGAACAAAGAAGGTCACTGAAACAACTCTGTGAGCTCATGAATATTGAAAATCAGGATGTGCCACTACTCTGAACACCCACATGAATCAAGATAATTTCAATTAATGTTGCATAACGTACAACAGTTTTGTGAAATCAACACTAAGCTTAGAAATCCAGTGATTGACATGATGTTCTCTCCATGAAATTAGCCTAACTAGGAAGCACAGAAATGGGCAGAACATGGTAACAGACATAGCAATAAAGCAAACCCCAACTAAACATGACGGATATAGCGTGCATTTTGGAGGTACAAACAAACAATGGATATCCACTCATTTCCCTGCAAACAACAGGTTAGTTCATTCATATTGTGCCATCAAAACCAGATGCAAGGGAATTCAACTTGTTTGAAGCATGGTATGATTAATCATTTAAATAGATTGTCAATTGAAGCTAGAGATACAACTCACAAATACCTATTTAGTGTCCTCACAAATACCTATATAGTGTCATTACCAAGGCTCTCACTGTCAGGTGGTTCTAACTTTAAGCCTCCTGACATATGTTAGCCTCTTAAATCATGAGGATCTGAAAAAAAAATTTTGAGAAGTAACAGAGCCGTCATTTAAAAGAAATCATTTTAACATGGATTTTTTTCTTCTCACTTAACAAGCATGCTAGCATAAGTGATGTAATATGGGATGAATCGCAATCACCTTCAATTTAGATAGAAAAAGGGAACTAAGGTTTTGAAAAAGAAATAGAAATGCGAAATTAGGGTTTAAGAAAATAAATAAGAAAAATGGATAACTTTGGGCTTCACGCCCCTTATACTACGATCTTCACACCCCAAAACTCAAGATAACAATCTCATAAATTTAACTGAAAAATTTTCATTCCTTCCTCCTCCATAAGAGAAGTCTTGGGGCCTATTTTGAGGACTTATAAAACTCCAATTTACAAACATAACCGATGTGGTATTAAACTTCCAAATAAAAGAAAACAACTAACTTCAAAATAGACTATAATCAAACTCAAATAAAGCAGCCAAGGAATGTAGTACGCCTTCTCAACGTGATGTCCTCATCATTTTTCCGGGGTGAAAAAAACTCAACCATGTCTAGTATAAGCTCCCCACAGAAGCATCTCAATCGGGACATGGTGGTGATCGGGAACCATGGGTCGTGCCTCAAGTCTGAACTGGTCTCCGTGACGGATCAGTTGCAGTTGATGATAGATTTGGAAAGGTACATGCAACAGAAAGAGTTAAATTCGCTCCACTAAAAATCGAATTGATATCAGGGTCTCATGGGAAATCCAATTCATCAGGAATTCAGGACTCTAATAGGACATGTACATCGAGCGTCCAACTAACTCACAGTTCCGAGTAAAAACCTCTCAGAGTGAATATTAACAATCACCACATTTTAAGTGCAAATTCCTGCAAAATACTATGTAATAGACAGTTTAGTCATCATTGCAAATTATTATTTGTTTATGGGTCTCATCATGTATTTCAGGCAAATACAATGCAACAAACTCACTAGATAAAACTCCTAAAGATAAAACAAAGAGATATATGAGTTTCCTAGGAGGACGTACATTAGATACCGCTAACGGTATAACATCACTAGGACCAAAAAAAATATGATAAAAGTAAAGAAATAACTCCATACATTCACTAAATGAAGAAACACTAGAAGTAACCTGATGAGCCAAAGTAATGAATTTCACTGACTCACTAGAGAAAAAATAAGGAGCAACCACATAATCACAATCCGCACAAGAGAACTCAGATGGTTTACTAGATGTAACGATGCTAGTATCAACTGTCTCATGCTCAATTCCCTCCTCTATTATAGGCATGGCAAGTGCGTACCTAGCAACATGTACGAGCATACTAGACTCCACTGATATGTGCTCAGAATCATTAGTATCATCCTCCGAAATACTGATATCATCAGGTATGGGTGTACTAAATTCAATTAATGCATCCTAAACGCCGTGACTAATACTCTCCTCATGAACATGATTCTCGTCAAGTGTGGGTGTACTAGTCTTTGCTAACTCATCAACATCGCTAGTAACCTCAGAAGGAATGTGCACATCCTCACAATCCTCGAATTATCAGAGTCATTAATTTGCACATTATCAGTATGTTGACTCTTCGAAAGGTACTGGTAATCATACTGTTCAAATTCTCCACACTTAGAACACTTGATCGAGGGGCACTTGTAGGCATAGTGACATATCCCTCACATGCAGAACACTACTCTCTAGTTTTAAAAGTAAACAATTCTAACTCTAAAGCCAAAAGAAATGTATTTTTGACGAACTTTATGACATGTAAGATCGGCTCTAATTTGAAATCAGATCTTAATCCGTTGTAGAACATATATATAGTAGGAAGATGATCTATCTAAAGCCACATTCAAATACAAGCTCCTCAAATTTAAGCTTATACTCCGTAACAGACAAGTCTCCCTGACATACATAAAACAATTCTTTAAACAATCGAGATCTAGAGAGAATAAATTTTTTCTTAAGCTTTTCCTTCATTTCATCCCATGTTTCTATAGGTATGAAGTATATTCTTTTTAGTTGTCTTTTTACGGTAGTCCAATAATTTAGAGCTGAAAATTTTAGTTTTTACTTACCAAACTGAACTCTACGAGCATAAGAAAATTCATATAAGTCAAAATAATAGTCTACGTGCGCTATCCAATCACAAAATTTGCGAGGGTCATACATACCATAAAAATCGGGAGGCGCTACACTGCTTTTTCGTTGGACTTCTCTCCTACAACACGCCAATAATAATAGTTACGCTCTAGTGTGATGTGATTCTGTGTTTTGTGACTCGTGTTGATCATAATAATTACTTTTCTAGTGTGATGTTGTGAATCCGTGCTTCGTAACTCACGCCAATCATAATTACACTCTCTAATACGATGTTGTAAATCTGTGTTTCTTGACTCTAGGGGACGCCACCAAAATCTCGTGCTAAACTCAGACATATAAACAACTTAATGTCTATATGCAAAGAAATGTAATTCTAAATGATGATGTGAAGCAATCGACAATGAGATCAATAAACAGTAACAATTATGCATAATAAACTACAAATAAATGCAGAACCACTAGAGGTTGCAAGAAATGAATAATTAAAATTAGATCAATTACGATATCACCTAAGGAGATGATTAGTTCACGTTCAAGCACAAATATTGTAAGAGTCTTTACATAATTCTACACAACTAATGCTAAAATTCTTAAAAGGAAACTCAGGAACAGTGGATGGAGCGACTGAATGAAGATTGGCTCAAAATGGCTCAAATCGGGCTTGAAACGAGCTCATGACAACTTCTGAACCACTCTGCTGAGTTCGACTCAGTCAAGACTGAGTCGGATTGAGTCAACTCAGCCCTGCTCACTGAGCTGACTTAGGTCTGAGCCGTCGACTCAGGTCAGATTCGGGGCTGCAAGTGAAGGGGGTCGGTTCAGAGTGCTTGCGAGTTAGATTGAAATGAACCAGGTCGACTTGTTAGCTTGAGGCGGATCCGCGTCGGAACTGCAAAGTCGCGAATCGTATGAAAATGACTCAAACGGGTCAGATTTTCTTATAAACCCAGGGTGACTCAAATCGATTCCCTCTCGAACTCGCGTGGATGACAACGCTGGCGAGGGACGACAGCGGTGGCGTGATGAGAAAGAAGCGGACGACACAGTGGATAATGACGACGTGATCGACGCAGTGGACGATGGCGTAGATGAAGAAGAGGAGGCGGTGGATGAGGTCGGAACTCTTTACACGAGAAGATGGCGACAACGAGGTTGGAGCTCGATCGAATCTGATCGAGCATCAACGGGAACCAGGCACGATGTTGATGAGGTCGATGGGATCTGATGATGCTGATGATGACAGCGCAACGAGATCGACAGGATCTGATACAAATGATGACGGTGTCGAAGTGGTTGCAATGGCGGGTGGTGATGGCAGCTGTGGTAGTGGAGACATGGCTGTGGATGCTGGCGGTGCTGTTGAGATCAGCGAGCTCTGTTGTGATCAGCACGGGCTTGTCGATGTCAGTGTTGGGTTGTTGATTCCGTCGATGTCGACAACGACTGTGGAGTGTGTGATGAGATGGAGGACGAGAAGGGGTGGCGTGGGTGGCGGTTGCAAAGAGTAGGGTTAGGTTAGGTTACGGGTGAGAGAGAGAGAGATGAACAATGCTGCTTTGGATTTTTTGTTTTTTTATTCTCTTCTCTTTTTCCCCTTTCTTATTATTTTTCCTTTTCTCTCTTCAAAAACTAAGAAATCTACACTTGGGAAGAAAAGAAGAGGGAAATCTAGATTTAGGGTTTTGATCTAGGGTTTTGGAAGAAGGGAAATGAAAATTTTGAAGGGGATTAGAAACCAAAGCTTTTATACCAAAATTGAAATAATATAGGGTGGATCCCAATCACATTCAATTTAGATAGAAAAGGGGACTAGGGTTTTGAAAAAGAAATAAAAAGGGAAAATTAGAGTTTAAGAAAAAAAAAAAAAAAACTAGATAACTTTGGGTTTCACACCCCTTACACTACGGGCTTCACACCCCAAAACTAAAGATAACAATCTCAAGAATTTAACTGAAAATTTTCATTCATTCCCATAAGAGAAGTCTTGAGGCCTATTTATCGGGTTTACAAAAGTCCAGTTTCTAAACATAACCAATGTGGTACTAAACTTCCAAATAAAAGAAAACAACTAACTTCAAAATAGACTAAAATTAAAATAAAATAAAGCAGCTAAGGAATGTAGTACGCCTTCTCGGTGTGATGTTCTCATCAATAGGTCTTAGCACCCCAAAGGTATTGAAACCAAAATTTTCCATTTATTTTTCCCAGAATAAATTTTAATTTCACATGAATGTGTTGTATACTGATTTATAAACCCTAATCATGAAATATCTTTCCACGATTCAGAATTTTATATAAAAATCTTTGAGCAATTAACAATATGGTCTTTGCAAGAAGCATGCACCATTAGATGTCCTAGAAATCAAAATCTGAGATCATTCAATGGGAAAGAAATTCTTTAGAAGTATTCTTCTTTTCTGATATGGCTTCCCTTAACTTTTCTGTTACCTTCATCAAATCATAACAAAATTGCTTTTCCTTGGTGCATCAGTGGGAAACATGTATCCCAATAGCAATGTGCTAAGCTCTACAGTGCACCATCAAACCATCCTCTTTAAAGGCAACACAATTCAAGTAATTTTGCTAAATCTCTGAACTTGGTTCCTCAAGTAGTTTGGAGAATGTTGGTTGGCTATATGAATAGTTCTACCAGAAAAAGTTGTAGAAGCCGAAAAGGTTTGACTTGTAACTTCAGAAAATAATCACATGAACTAATAACTGTCATGTAGCAGGGACACTCTTATCATGGAGCCGTGTCGTGTCCGAAACGTGTCTGACATACGTGTCGGACACACGTGTCATGTGTATTTTTAAGAACTCATCACATGTCTGTATGTCGTGTCCATTTCAATGTTGTCGTGTCCATGCAACATAGTGCCACCAGTTTGAAGTTCTTATATAAGTAATAAACAACTAATCTCTGACCTAGCTTAAGGGTCATAATGAGACCTCTCACTTATTAACTAAACAAGAGCATCAACATGGAATATAAGTTATTCAGGATTAGCACTCCAACTTACGGATCAAATTCTCTCATAAAGATGGTATTCCTTTCACTATCATCCTATTTTTAACAAACAATCCCTGTAAAATATGGCTTTTCTTTCAAATATTTACTCCTTAATACCTTTGCTCTTGACCTTGTCATCATTTTTGATAGAAGCATAAGGGATACAATAATAGTTTGCATCTGATTGCAAAGCAATCTCAGACAAGCTAGGATATTAATATTCAATTATTAATTCCTCACCAGTCTTTTTACATTAGCATTTACTTGCATCTCCTTCCAGAAAGATGAACAAATTCTTCGCAATGCATGGTGTTAGAATTATGAGTTATTAAATATCTAAATACAATATATCACATGTTTATATGTGAGTGTCTACATACAATGTATCACATATTTATATCTACTATAAATAAGAATAAAAGAGGAGAGAGCCCATTAAGCTTTCTCATACTCTCTTTATCAGAGCGAGGTTTCTTCTGATCGTCGTTCACATGTCGCCTCAAGCTTGCGTTGGGCCGCGCTCATGTAGCAGGCGCCTAGCGACGAGCCATGTTCTGTCTTCCACTTTCTGCTTCAGATTTGCTCCTATTGTATGCACTCTCTATCAAT
The DNA here is from genome assembly GCA_038442645.1 of Agave tequilana. Classification (NCBI taxonomy): domain Eukaryota; kingdom Viridiplantae; phylum Streptophyta; class Magnoliopsida; order Asparagales; family Asparagaceae; genus Agave; species Agave tequilana. Next base: position 119,471 of record JAVJIF010008674.1, read on the forward strand.
TCTGTCATCATGTAATCTACCTGTTGTTTGTACCAATTCCTATTGTTGTTGCTACCTGTTCTCATTGCTACTACTATCAACTAATCAACATTTATATCTATTCCTATTACTACTGCTACATGTGCCATTGCCTGCTATTGCTGATTAACTCTGTAGGTTATAGTTGTCTCTTTCTCTTCTACTGAGTTTGAAAATCTCTCAAAATCTTTACTTTTACTGAGTTTGAGGATCTCCCAAAATCAAGTTTGGAAATCTCTAAAATTCTAATTTTATTCAAGAAGATGAATTCCTTTATGCAGTCTTTATCCAAGTGTTTGATTAGACTCAAATTCAGTTCACTTTGATTTGCAGCTTCAGTATCAACATCATTGATTCAGCATATTAGCATCAACATTAAAAATTTTAATTTTTTTTAGATATTTTACTAGTCTTTCTAACAAGCTGGGCATTATAAATATCTACGCTTCAGCTTGAGAGAGAGTATTAGAACTATCAGTTGTCATATGTATATATACAATGTATCACATGTTATATGAGAGTTTATATGTGAGTGTCTAGATACAAAGTATCACATGTTTATATCTATTATAAATAAGAATAAAAGATGAGAAGCCCATCAAGCTTTCTCATACTCTCTATATTATTCTAACACATGGGATAGCCATGTCTGAGCAAAAAATAATTTTCTGCATCATATGCTTCAATGTCATTATTGCTGCATTGTTCCAGAATTTAGAAGAGGGGAGTTCATGGATATAATCATTAATGTTTTGAAACCCCAGTGATTCGCCACCATAAAGATTATATAAATTAAAAAGATGACATTAGTCCTGATTGTATTTTTACTTCCCAGAAAACTCCATTAAATAAACTTGATAAGAACACATTCAAGCAAATCAAAAAATCAACACATTCCACAATCCCTACATAGCATAGAACTCCAAACAACAGATTGAACCAAATTAACCAAATGATGACCAAACATTATTTTTGCAATGTTTTGAAACACACATTTATAATCAGTATAAAAGATAAATGCTTAAAGAAAAACACATTGCAATAACCCAGTTCCTACTTGAGACAAATTTCAATCATAATAGTCGCGTCCATTATTTGAGCTTCTATCTCTGAGCACAAACAATAAGAAACTATCATATCATTAGATATATTTCTTTCTTGGTAAGTAAGAAAATTTACAAAAACACTAAGCATGTTCAAGGCACAAACAATAATGAAAAAGGATCCTCCTTTCACAATAAAATCAAATGAACAAAGGGGACAATGTTATTAGAAAAATTAGCATGCCCAAGGCTCCCATTCCCGAGTTCATGAACACAAAAAAAAAACATTTTATCAAAAAGATAAGGAAACCCTAGTTGAACAAACAAATCCAGAATGGCGATCGTTCCCACAACTAATCTAACCCGAAGAACCTTTATTTAGTGATCCAGTGCTCCAGAAACAAGCTACAATAAATGCTAAGCACAAGAATCGCTCATCTCATTTGGGGCTGATGATGGAACAAACAAATGCATAAGGTCCCATCGACATCAATAATCAAAATAATCGCATAAATGAAATAAAACTTCAATCTTTTTTTGCTGGTTGGAAAAACTCCGCCTTCAATAAATCAATAGATAAGATTTAATTAGAATCTACAGGGCTCACCTTGACGCCCGCACCTCAAACTACTCCTCCACTTCTTTTTTGGGACCTAAATAATTAACACGATCGGGCACAAAATCAAACAATTGCACAAAAATTACACCCAAAACTGAAGCAAAGATTAGGGCTTTCTATACCGTGGAGCTCGTAGGGGCGGTGGTCTTTGCCCCAGCCGACACCGCGGGTGGCCTCGAGGTATTGGTCGACGAGGTGGCGGCACTTCTGGAGGTGGTTAACGCCCTCGATGCGGTAGCACCAGCGGAGCTTCTCTCGGATGATCTTGGCGGTCTCGATCTGGATCCACTTCTCTCGGACGAGGTACTCGCGGTACTCGAGCATGGCGACGGGATCGCCGTAGGGGTTGCTCAGATCGATGTCCGGCGGGGACTCGTCGAACTCCACCGTCTTCTTGCGCACCATTTTTTTTTTTTTTTGGGTTCCTGACCTCTCTTCAGCTGCCGCCTTCTTCCGTCGCTTTGGGTTTACTCCCCGTCTTGAGTCCTGACGCGGATGAGCGTGTGATTTTATAATGGGGATTTCTGGGTTTACTTCTTATTCTCATTTTTTTTGGCTTTTTTACAGATATATACCCTCTGATTCTTTTTATTTAGAACAATATCATCTAAATTATTGGTATTATAAATTAATCTTCAAATCTTCACAAATCTTCTTGGTCTTAAAAATAACCCCTTATAGTTAAAGTTTAGAAGGAAATAAATATGTTTTAACGGTCATGCCCTGCTTCTTTCACCATCTCTTTTGTTTTTATTGTATTTAGGTCCATATGTTATTTTTTTAACATTCATCTTTATTATCTAACTCTGCCTCTTTGCTTTAGATATTTTGATAAAGAAAAGGATGTCTCAGAGAGAAATATTAATAAGAGGAAAATTGTTAGGATAGTGTCTTGTATTCGGTTTAGCATTTAGGCGAGTTTTATGCCAGTGGAGTTTTTGGGCTAAGATTATTTAGTTATGTGGGCTATTACTAAATAATAAGTAGTGCTAGGAATTCTCTGTAGTATTATATATATAATCTCTCATAAATTAGATGAGAGATGACTTTCGAAAAAGATGTGAATCAATGAGAAGAGAGAGAGAGGGTGAGAGAAAAACTTAATTTTTTTGTACTCTTATAATTGCTCTTTTCTCATAGTGGATTTCACATTGATGATGCCCCATGAATATAGGCTGAAGCTGAATCACATAAATATAGTGTTCTCATTGTATTTGTTATCTTCTCATCTTGTGTGCACGAGGTTATCGATCTCACAACGTGTTGAGATCATCGGTCGGATACTTAGTCCATAACAAGTGATATCAGAGCTACAACGATGAATCCGTATTCGAGTGGTCAAGATGGAGGAGGAGATGTCAAGTGGGTGGTGATTGGCGGAGGCATCAGGCGAAGAAGAAGAAGAAGAAGAAGAAAAAAGTTCAGATATGTTGCAAGATATAGGTTGATGACTGCTTGAGTACATCAATCAAGGTGTAGATGTCCAGATTCATGGTTGATCAGATTTGTTTTTTGTGCAAGGTCGACAATAGTCGAAAGACAATGATCAGATGGTTGCCAATGGCGGACGACAAGGTGAGCTCGACGCGCTCATGGTGGTCGTGCAAGGTAGCTTGCGGTTGCACGTGGCATTGCAGCGATGATCGGGGTGTGGATCAACGAATCAGAAGCAGATTCGGGTGATCCAGTAGTTGAACCTATGTTTTGAAAGTACACCTAGAGGGGGGTGAATAGGTGTACGGCTAATCTAATGACAAATAATGCGGAATTAAACACTTAATGCAACACACTTAGTGTAACCAAAGAGTGTAGCCGAATTTCTGGTGAAGGGCTCTGGACTATCTCCTCTAAATTCCTCTGAATAAGAGTTGAGGTGTTATATGAAGCTCTCTGGGTTAAACACAAGTATGGGCACACAATCAAACCAAGCATGTATATATGATATGACAATAAGATGCAATACACAATGTAAGAGAGAGAGTTAGAGAAAGTGGATCAAACGCAAACACCAAGATATGTTTCGAGGTTCGAGCACACAACTCTACGTCCTCGCCTTCACACAGAAGGATTTCCACTAACTCATCCACACAGGACTTCCCACACAGGGAACCTTCACTGAGGATTTTGGGCAAATACAATTTGGGAGTACACAACTCCTCTCACAAATACAACCTCTCATTAGAGGCAAGACACAACTCAAATCACCTGTACACTTAGAGGGATAAGCACTTAGCCAAACAATGATTAACCTCTCACAAGAGCGATTAGGCTCAAAGCCACACAAACACAATCACCTCACACTTGAGGGATTCCAACACAACCTCCACTATCACCTCTCACTAGAGGAATACCAATACAATCACCTCTCACTAGGGGGATATCACACATCAAGGAGGGTTTACAACTCAACCACAAACCAATTTTTCTTCTCACAAAACAATGATACTATAGATAGGATAGATAGATAAGCTCAAGTGTGAGAACAAAAGTGTTTGGAAATGAAAAAACAGAGAAAAACACTTGAGAAAATCACAAGATAGATGTTAAAATAAAGATCAAAAACTAATTCCCAAATACTCTCTTTTTCTTTGAATTTTCCAACACTTTAAAACAAATAAAGTTTGATCTTTTAAGCCCAAAAACTCTTTTGAAAACTTACTGTTAAACACTTGTAAAGGTGAAAAAAATTGCTCTCTAAAAACTTATTTAAAACAACTCAAATGGGGGTATTTATAGCCCCCATAAAATTTTGCCCGTTGGCAGCTGGAAAGGGCTGAAATGCCCTTCCGGTCGACCGGTCAACGGTCATATTTTTGACCGTTGAGCCCACCAGTCGACCGGCTCGGTCGACCGAGACTGGATACAGAGAGCAGAGCTCTCTGCCGGTCGACCGACCCGGTTGACCAGGGCTATTTCCAGAGAGCAGAGCTCTCTGGACGGTCGATCGACTCGGTCGACCGGCCCACCAGCTCAAGCTGGCGTGCACGCTTGTGCACGTCGGTCGACCGACTACTGCTATGGTCAACCGTTCTGGTCGACCGGCAGACAGCCAGTCTAGCCATTATAGGACTTAAAAACTTGGGTATTTATCTTTAATTAAATCCCATAAAATCACATAAATTCCACAAAAACAGTTCTTATTAGATCTTTGAAATACAAATATGTGTGATAAAAATTCAACACATATTTCAAACAATTTAAACCATTTTTGTGTGATTGAAAATTTGCCTTAAACCAAAAACTGTATTTTCCGAAACTTGGATTTTGAAATGGAAATCCGATTTTTCCAAAACACATGTAAATACAAAAACATGATATTTAAACAACTTTGAAGCATGTTGTATATGGATAGAATTCAATATACATGAAAGGTATTATATCTATGTTTTTGACTTAAAAACTAAGATCAGTTAAACCGAAAAACCTAAAACCAATAAACATGAAACTTGTGTGTATATTGTGAACTTAAGCATATCTGTAACGCCCCGATTCCACAGATACGGGGACGTCACTGCGACGTATATACGCAGGTCAAAAGGTGCCCCCACGTATACACGCTAAGCATAAAAGTACAACAAGGATCAGAGTGCACGACAAAGCGTGATTTCCATACATATGCCAACATAAAAGTACAAGTACAAGTCATCACAAGATATGATAAAATATTACACATTACATGTATCTTTTATCACAACTAAGTCCAAAAGTAAAAGATACAACATAAACACAAAATGCTCACGAGTAGGATGAAGATCCCGTGAGTCAAAAAGAAAGATCTGGCGCAAGGACTGGAGCTAATCAGCCTGCTCGCTAAAGAAAGCTCGATCTTCTGTGGATGGCTCCACTTCGATCCAAGCTTCGGAACCTGAATATACAAATCCAAGGGAGTCAGGACCTCCCGAAAATGAACAGGTTATAGCCAAATGGCTAAGAGATATGAATAATAAGAACGGAACAGCATAATGAATATAAACCAACAAGTAATGAAAGCATAAAGAACTATAATCAGGATGAAATGGATACATAGTTAAAGTCTATTATTATTATTACTTGTCTTACTGTGATATCTAGCTATGTGACCCAGCGTCCCAGCGCACATAGATCCATATCCTAGTAATACAAGGTTGTTATTGGAAACAGCGGGGGTATCAACGAACTATGTTTACAGTGGACCCCGTACATGCCCGGGATAACGGTCCAGGATTGTTCCGTTGCTTGGTGACGGAAGCCAGCCGCTAGGCTATTCAGGAGGGACTTATGTATGCCCTTATCATGATAGTACTCAGGAAGAGGGAGCAAGCACTCCCCTCGGTCTCCTGGAGGCCCTCAGGTTAGACCGGAATATAATTGTACAATATACCTAATGCCACTGTAAACACGAACACATATCGATATCCGCATGTTTCCCCCTGACCCAATGTAAGTTGGTCCATTTTATACAAAAGTTGAATGCATCATGCTTGGTTCAAGAGATGGCATGATAAGTGGTGATATTCACTATTTAACATGTCATGAAACGAGAATATGTAATAACAAGTCATGAAGTTACAAGAGATAACATCCATCCAGTAATAGGTCAAGTAGTATCAGTTATGAAGCATGAACAAGCATAATATAATACACATGTATCAGGGTAAGATCCAAATTTAGAAAAGAAATCAACTATAATAAACAGCTTAAATTAGTCGACTAGGTGGAAGGTGTAGTCGACTGATTGGGGTCTTAAGTCGACTAACAGTCTGGATTAGTCGACTAAAACTGGGTTCCAGAGAGTTGATATTCTGTTTCAGGGAAAGTTAGTCGACTAGGTAAAAAGGGTAGTCGACTAACAGACACGCAAGTCGACTAACAGTCAAGCTAAGTCGACTAGAACTGGGATACAGAGAGTTAAGTTTGTTTCAGGAGTCGACTAAGGTGAGAAGGGTTAGTCGACTAGTAGTCTATAGTCGACTAATAAATAGGATAAGTCGACTAGGGCCGAGAGTTGGGTTTCTGGTTCAAGTAAGGTTAGTCGACTAGGGAGGAATGTGTAGTCGACTAACAGTGATTTTCAGAGAGTTGAGGTTCATTTCCAGGAAGGGTTAGTCGACTAATAATCAGGGTAAGTCGACTAAAACTGTGTTTCAGAAACAGGTTATGGTTCAACTAGAAGGGTTAGTCGACTAATGCCTAGGTCAAGTCGACTAATCTGGGTCTGTAAGTAGCGTACAGAACAGAATTTGCAGGTCGAATTTGAAGGTCAAATGTGTGATTTTGAAGGCACAAGTGAACTAGATGTGGAATGCAAGTATACTAGGGAATTCACATGTCTTGGTGAGTAAGAATACTCACTAGGGGTGATCAATCGACGTTTTATGCGGTCGAGAGGGTCGTTGACGACGAATGGCGCCAAGGTGATCTTCGGTGGCGAAGAAGGCTATGATCCAAGGTCCAAGGTGGTTGCTTGAGGTGGAGATGAAGTCCTTGAGGTGGTTCTTGGAGCTAGGGTTGAGGTTGAGAAGGAGGAGAGATCTCTTGGTGAGGGCTAACACTTAGGTGAAATGAAGAAAAAGGAAAAGAAATGTAAAGAGATTATTTATATAGGTGTTAGATTTTGTAAAGGAGTTGCAAATAGTGTAATTGAGAGGGGGTTTTGTGCAAATATGGGGAGGGTGAGGTGTCCCTCACTTGGCCACTTGGCCGGCCATGGGGGAGAGAGAGAATGAGTGGGATTTAAAAAGATTAGGTGAAAGTGAGTGGGATTATGTGGAAAATTGGAATTATTGGAAAATTGGAAAATGGAATTTTGGAAAATACCGGAATCGTCCGAAATTCAAGTATCTCGGAACGACCCGAAAATTTTACTAAAAATCAAGAATAACATTTTAAGACTCATGGTGAAATTCGTTTGAAGAAATAATTCATAGTTTTAAAACTAAAAATCCCGGAATCAGTTATCTACCGACTCCGTTGGAACTTTCATAAATTCATAAAATTCCCAGAAAAAGTATTTAGATAGAAAATATGATTCTAAGAAATAAAGTCTAAAGGACCTTCTAGAAATTCCTAAGTATTTGTGAATTAAAAATCCGAGAATCGATCAGCGGTACTGGTCGACACCGGTTTTGAAAATATTTAATTAAATTCAGGAAAATTCCAGAAAATCATAGAAAATATATAATATTGGAAAATGACTTTTAAAACTGAAATCGGTCAAATACAGGAAGTAAATCGAAAAATACGATCGAAAAACTGAATACGCAACCAAGTACGTATTCCGGGAACGGGGTATTACAATATCATACTATCTAATCTTTACACAAGATCTAAACAATCTTAAACTAAACACAAACCGAAGTCTTCTTGTAGAACGCCATCTCCAAGTCGACTCGATCCAAACGTGATCCACCGAGCTTGACTCCAACCGAGTGGTAGATGTAAACATGACGCTCGAGCTCTTGAATCACCATGTGAAAGCTCCAAAACACTTTTGTTGAAGCTAATCACCTACTAATATCTTGATCAAATATCTGAAACTAAAAATCACAAGATTATTAGTAAACTATAACTACATGAGTTAATCATCATTAAAACTAGAGTGAAGGGCCTCTGGGCCAACATGTTTTTTCAACGTTTCGAGCATAATGGTGGATGTGTATCGGCAAGATTCCAATGTTTGGAGTAGGTTTTGTACAAATCAATGAGGAATTAACGGTGATCATAGAGACCAGTTATATGTCAGAGATGTGATGGGCTAGTCGTGACTCGGTGAGATCATTCAGACATTGATGGATCTATCAGGTTTGATATCATCAGTAGCAGGGCAATGAATCTGACAAACATCAATACAATAATGGATCTACAACCGATGATTGATGGAAGAAAGACCATGACGGTATGTTGGTGAGAAGCCGAATAAGAACATGGCGGTTAGGTGAAGAAGACATCGATGGATAGGCGAATCATAACCGGTGATCGATGAAAACCTTGGTGGAAATAATGTTTGTCCAAGTCTGCTAATCTGCCAATATAATATGGGTAGTTTAGATTGGTCCCTACTAAGCCCTTACTCGCCTTGAAGTAGGTTCATACTCGTATCTCAATACTATCACAACTGGTAGATGCAAGAGATAGAGAATATTACCAGTGAAAATGGTGGATTGAGATGGCTCCTCATAACAATGCTCGTGAAGTATGGAGTTCTAGAAAGTGGGCTACTCTGTATTTCATGCCATATATAGGTGGTTTTCTTCTCATCTTTGATGCAGGATTACAAGATTCACTTTTTACAGCTTCCTCCATTTTTAGTGTCCACATCATCATTCTCTCGAAAGATTTAGATACACAGAGAAGATCCAGATATGTCTGTAATATTACTGGAAATTAATGTATTAAAAAAATCCTATGAAGTGTGAGGTATGTGTGTACCGACAGTAATGTCTCAAGATTCTTGGGTGAAGAAAAATTTGGCAGAATGTTTGTGTGTTGGAACTGAAACCTAGAGGGTTTTGTAGAGTTGGATGTCGAACAAATAGTCTCATACGGCTAGACATGGGGATGATTGAGTATATAAGGATTTGAGTAACTCCACTTAGAAGGATAGTCTTTTGGGATGGTGCTCCAAGCCCTTACAAGTGGTATCAAAATCATACACCGAATTTAATCATGTGTGTGGGTGAAGTTCAATCCCCTGGGCACAAAAAGGCACAATAGGCCTCTGTAAAGCTAGTTGGGCTCTCAAAGCTTTGGCTCCCACTTCATGTAAGGCGTGTCCGCCGTTCACACAGTGAAGAGGAGTAATAGGCTGCAATTTATGCTTTAAGGTGCATGCGCCCTCCTTGCGGTGAATAGTTGTGATCTCGATAGAGCATATGATCTTCGAAGTGTGAAGAAAGGTGAGCTTGCAGGGAGACTCTTTATTCTAGGGGGGCTAGACATGAGGATGATTTTGGATATATATATATATATATATATATATATATATATATATATATATATATATATATATATATATATATATATATATATATATATATATATTTTATATAAGGATTTGGACATCTCTACCTAAAAAGCTATTTTTTTGGGATGGTGCCCCAAGTCCTTACAGGTTTCTCTTTGAATATATGTTCAGAAAATAAGATACATGAGACATTATATTTATAGATGCTACTTAATATGCTTTGATAGTATATAAAAACTAGTCTTTCAAGTTGTAACTTTTTCATTTATTCTCCTTTTTCTTTTTTCGTTTAGTTTAAAGATAGACATACTAAGACAATGAGGAAAACCATCTTATCTACTATTTATTTTCCCATCTCATAAATTGTTTTGATGAGTCCTTTTTCAGAAATGTTTACAGTTTTGCATTGATCTAGTTCCCAAACCATGTTGGTGAACAAATCTAACACAGAAGAAAACGTAAAAGAGAAATTACCGAACATAACCAGATTACTCAAAGAACATTTTTACTTTTTCCTTTCTATGCCCACATCTTTGTGAATCAAGGTAGCATCTGAAGGATCAATTACAAAGGGAAAAGCAACACAAAAGTAAGAAAAATTCTGTGAGAAATGGTGAAAAAACTCACCATGGAGATATTGAGAAGTAAACAGAGGAGACAAAGCTAAGCTCAAGATATACATTTGATCAAGACAACAACAAAACTTTCAATACATAGAGAGAGGCCCGTGAGCCTAATTTAACCCAAAATAACCAGAGACCATTTAAATTTTCTTAATTGATGAGTAATGAGCTTAATTTTCTTAATCAACCAAGTATTGTTAGAAATAATACTAATAAACATGATCAATTGCCTCTATGTATGAATCTAATAGCATACATGATAAATATTACAAGCTTTAGAGAAACTTTAGAAAACATTCCTCTTGGGAGATTGATGAACAGTACCCGAATCTGATCATCGCTGTAAGAAACGAGGTAGAAGCTTTCTCTCTCCTTAACCTAGTCTCCTATGAGTAGAGATTAATGCATGACTGCAGAGAGAGACTTCCTCTCTCTCTATATATATGTAATTCTTTGATTTGTAGCCGTGATGTGCAAATTGGTAAGTGCACCAATCGTTAACAAGTAATAAAATAATAATTAGAGTGTCAAACTCACGAGGATTGCTATCTTATTAAGTACCAAAGGTGTATTGACTCAAACCTTTATTTGAAAGAAAGATAAAAATGTAAAAGTGAAATAGACTAAAAAGATATGGCTTTGGATAGGAAAAACACTAGGGTAACTGATTTCAACAATAAATAATCTGAATTAACAAGTTAATCGTGCTAGTAACTATATACTACTCATGTTAATAATCGAAATCCCAATCTCAACTAGCATTCTCTCTCTCGAGCAACACTAATTCTATCCCTTAATCAAGAACCTACAATCTCTCGATCTAGTAGATTTATAAGTTAAGAGATGCATTAAGCTTAGTGGATCTTTCTTAATGAATACTGTCACGCCTCGCTTCCCAAAATACACGGAAACGGAGTCGTAACGAGACTCGACGACGTATATACGTGAGGAGAATACCCCACGTATACATGCTAAGCCTAAAGTAACCCGAGCATATCCATATCACTGCAATACTGCATATAGATGTCCACACATGATCTCAGGTGAATAAAAGGAATAAAACCAATAATGAATCTGATATATATGGAATCAAGAAAACTATAAAAATCACAGGGGTAAAAAGGAAGACAAGAATACCAGATTCAAATAGAAGAAACTCCGAGTCCTCGTAAAGCATACGATCTCAACGAACACCTGATCAAAAAAATAAACATCAAATATCAGGACGTGCAAATCCAGGGTCATTAGAAAGTGACCCAATGAGTGTGTAAGAAAAAGAGAAAAGTGCTCGTGCATATTGTTGGCCCAAAGGCCCATCACTCTAGTTTTGATGATGATCAACTCATGAAGTTATGTTTACTAATGATCTTGTGTTTAATTAGTGACAGATTCATTATCAAGATCTTAGTAGGTGCATAGCTCAACAAAGGATAAAATGTCAAGATTTGGAGCTAGCACGGTGTGATCCAAGGAGCTTTTGGATCAAGCTTGGACCAAGTCAAGAAGATGAGAAGCCTTCAAGTGAAGACTTCAAGAAGATGAAGACTTGTGTCTAGGTATAAGATTTTGTTTTTGTTTTAGAGTAAAATGTAAATGATAGATAGTTGGTGGATTGCTCAAGTAGATATCACACACACACTCTTGATAGAATTGTTTTCATAAAAGATTTTTTGGTATAGAAAAGATTTTTCATTTTGGAAAAATACAAGTTTGGTTTTTGGTGTTTCTCATATACTTATCTTTCAACCAAAACCAAGTTTTATGCTTAATACCAAAAACATAGATATTTCATCTTGATTGTGTAGTGGATCATATCCATACACACCATGCCTTAAAATGAACTATAATATCTTGTTTTTGTATTTTGAAGATGTTTTGGAAAAACAAAGTTTAGAAAACATGTTTTGGAAAATACAGTTTTAATCATGAGCCAAATATTTCCAAGTTACAAAAATAGTTCAATCTTTTATAACATGCCTTGATTTTGTGCAAGCATGTTTGTATTTCAAAATATATTGGTAAAACTATTTTTGTAGATTTTTATATATTTTATGGGATTTTATTAGAGCCAAAAAGACAAACTTTTTAATCCCAGAAAATTGTTTCAGGCTTCGGATAAGTCGACTTACAACCTTTTATAGTCGACTAATCCTGAAGTCGGTCGACCGGCCCGGTCGACCGACGTGCACAGATGTGCACGCCTTTTGTGCACTGGAGGTCGGCCGACCGCGCGGGTCGACCGCTCCAGAGAGCTTGCTCTCTGGAAATCCCGGCCGACCGCACGGGTCGACCGTTAGAGAATTGATTCTCTGCTCCAGGTGCTCGGTCGACCCGGGCGGTCGACCGTGGCTCCAACGGTCAGAAATCCGACCGTTGGCGGTCGACCGGACCGGTCGACCGGCAGCTCTGACAGACCCCAACGGCTATATTTTTCTGGCCTATAAATTTGAGGGTTTGGTCATTGTTTTGGGCCAAGATTTTGGAGACCTTCAGAGCCAGTTTTTCCTATTCTTTCAGAAGAGTTTTTCTCCACAAAATAGAGAGCTAATACTTCCAATCTAAAGGGAGTTTTATTTAGAGTGTGTTAAAAGAGATTTCTTGAGTTTTTCACCATAGCTTTCATCCTTGTTTTCTCACACAAACACTTGAGCTTTCCATTGCTATATCTACCCTATAGGGAGTGTTATTGTGAGAGGATTTTAGGTGATCAAGAGTTGTGATCACCAAAGTTCTACTTTGTTCATTTGAGGAGGCGGGCAAGTGTGCTCGCGGTGGTTTAGAGTTCTTGTTTGAACTCGGTGGTTTGAGGTGCGGCCTCGGCAAGCTTGTGGGGCTTGCGGTGTGTAAGGGACTAGAGAGTCCGAGGGCTTGTAGGTGTTGCGGCACCGAGGAGAGATCCATTGGGATCTTGCATAGTGGAAATCCTTCGTGTGTCGAAGGCGGGGATGTAGAGCAAGTGTGCTCGAACCTCGAAACATACCCTTGTGTTTGCGATTGCCATTTCTCTCTCTCTCTCTCTCTATCTCCTTATTTATATCTTGCATCTATTACTTGTCTTATCTTTTATATGCTTGATATACATTGTGCTTCATAGATATATATACTTGCGTGAGATTGTTGCTAACACTTGTATTCAACCAAGAGAGCCAACGCGGCACCTCAACCCATTCAAGGGGAATCTAGAGGAGTTTGTCCAGAGCCCATCACGGGGAATTCGGCAACACTCTTTGGTTATACGTGGTGTTTTAGTGTAAGAAGTTTAATTAGGTCATAATTGTTTTAGCTTCCGCATTATTTGCATTATTTGGCATTAAGTGACCATTAGATTAGCCATTACCTATTCTCAAGAATATGTTCTTTTATTTCCATATAAGCAGGCAATGTCAAGCTGAAATTATTAGAAGGAGTATAAGTAGGCCGTTGTGAGCCAAATATTATTATGTTGCATGGGTGATTGTTGACTTTGATTTACATATTTGGAGTGAGAATAAGTAGACTAATGTTGGCCGAAATTATTGTGCATTAAAATATATATTTGGACATATGAGTATTTACAAAGAGGTGCTGCAGAAATTTTTAAGATTATCAGAGATGAGTATGATAATCTGTTAATCAATATAGATATTTATATAAATTGAGATCATTATAATCATGGGACCGTTACAGTTGGTATCAGAGCGCAGGATATAGAATGAGGATAGACTTAGAATAATTATAGTAGAAAGAGAATATGATTGACAAGCCTGATTGTTATGATTGATGTGCATGGTTATGTTTTGTAAGTATGTTGAATGTTGTTTGATATGGTTGGTCTAAGGGGGTAGGAGTTCTTACGTGTATGATTATTCCCGAAGCGTGAGATATTTGATCACTGCCTTATGTTCGGATTATGGTACCCACATGCCATAATTCGGATGTGCTCTGCTAGGGTGTGGGGCCCTCAGTTTGAACTGCCACTGATATGGGACACTGGAGTAAGGGAATGATTAAAATATCAAGTGAGTCAAGATTAATTTGGATCGTAAGGACATAGTATAGAATTGATCAAGAAATAATGAATCTTGAGGAGAATGATTGAGAAAGTTATTGCATCAAAGAAAGATTTTCTGATATGCAGGAGAAATGTGAAGATTTTATACTTACTCATTTTAGGTAGCAAGTTTCGAGGACGAAACTTTTGTAAGGGGTAGAACTGTAACACCCCGTATTATTAAACCCTAATTTAATAATATAAATCTTGAGTTATTAAGTTAATTGAGTGTGTAATGAATTTCAATAATTGTGGGGATATTAAGTGGTATGTATGAATATACCTACACTATAGTTATTATGTAACTAGTACTTCAATGTGTAGATATATTAGTATTATGCTTGAAATACATGTATTTACCAAAAAAAAAAACAACCATGAAAAAGTTTTCTATGATTTTTAGTGGAGGGAGTAGGTGTGTAACACTTGCCTTAACTAATCACCTTTTTCTTAACACTTGAATGCTTTAGGGAGGTGATGTGGATACAAGTATTCATGTAAGATACTTATACTATACATTATACCATACATATATTAATATGTATATATTAGTATTTATGTATATGGATTTAAATACACACACATGCATATTGACTTCTTTACCATACCCCAACCATACTTGTTGGTACAAGTACTTCATGAAAGGAGGAGGGATGGGAACCTTACTTATAAGAATAAGGTATAGGTGTAGGGAGATGGTGGTAAGGGGGCACTTGACATGATATCATTGAAGGGAATGAAGTATAAATAGGGGGAAATGAGGAGAAAACTCTCATTTGACAACACTCTTTCTCTTCATTTTCAACTCCAAAACTCCCTCCCTTCTTCTCTTTTACAGCCGGCCAAGGCCAAACAGCCAACAGCCCATGTTTTCCCCCTCCATTTCTCCATTCACTCACTCTCTCCCCCTTTCATTCCCTCACAAATCTCTGCCTTAGTTCCTTTATACAAAAGGATTCCTTTACCTATTTTATCTCCTCCAAAGGCCTAATAGAACATGAAAAAGTGATGGTCTAACATCACCTTAGAAGAAATTCTTGAAGGATAAGGTTGGCCTAGGTTATCAAGTTAGGTGGGTGATATTGGTTGAAGAAAGTAAGCAAATCCTTAAGACTACTACCCCTCTTATACTCTTTTAACTAAGAACTAATTATGACATTGTTATGGTCTTGTAGACTCTATTATAGCCGGTGATCAAGCTTGATAAGGGGATATTCTCTTCAAGGGTGAGTAGAACGTCCAAACCTTAATATAATAGTAGGTAGTGTAAACCTTGAAATAAAGTGAAAATTGCTAAGTTATAAGTGGACGTGAAATTGAATGATAATGCATGTGTATGGTTTATAGACTTTATGTGTACATTATATCCTATGGTGATATGTTGTTGTTATTTTCATGTATGCTTACCATTGTGCATGATCGACATGTTATTGTATGTATACATGATAGTCAAACACATGCCTCTTAAGAAGAAATAGTTCTATGAACAAACATCATACTTGATTTTATGCATATATATGGCTACGCATATATTAAGATGATATAATGTGTTGGTTACCTTGAAAAGGCTCACATTTGGTTAACTTAGCAAGTTGTTATTTATACATGTTAATGACTTCCATAATGTTGGCATGATGTAAAGAAGAAATTATGAAAATTATTATGTTGTCATTGCTCTATGAATCCTTGCATGTTGTTATTACATGAAAGATATGATTATTACATATTTGGAGGAAGGGATCGGGTTGAACTGGAGGTGACCGAAGGGGAGAATATTACGATAATGTATAGGAGGAAGGGACTGGGTTGAACCAGAGGTGATCGAAGGGGAGAATATTTCGTTGAATAACGTATAGGAGGAAGGGACCGGGTTTAACCAGAGGTGACCGAAAGGGGAGTCCAATTTTATGTTTAACAAGTGTGTTAATATAGTTAAGATGGAAATTGCATGTTAAAGCCATATAAAGTTCTTTAACTTTGGACTCTGTGATGAGTCGACTGATATAGGCAAATTCCAACAATATAAGTCGACTAACCCTCGGATCAAGTCGACTATAGATGTGAGATTTTGTTACATAAGTCACTGGAAACCACCTCTAGTCGACTATATAAGATAGGTTAGTCGACTAGCTTTAGTTACAGGCAGCAAATAGAGAGTGAACGTCTTCTTTTAGCCATAATTAGTCGACTATAGATGGTGATAAGTCGACTAGTATCTAGAGTAGTCTACTATAAAATATAGGGTAGTTGACTAAAATTGTTATAAGCAACAAATAGAGAGTACACATCTTTTTGGTTAAGACTTAGTCGACTGTAGATAGTTTATAAGTCGACTAGTACCAAGTGTAGTCGACTATACAAGATAGGGTAGTCGACTAAGTAAGTCACAGGCAGCCAACAGAGAGTGAATATCTTTTTGGACAGAGCCCAGTCGACTATAGCTTCAATATAAGTCGACTAATAGTAGTATTAGTCGACTATAGGAATGGGCAAATCGACTAATAACACCAATTTCTGTGTTTGGGATAGGACTTCAGCAAATACTCAAAAATGTGCAAAAATAGTATAAATTGCAATTGATAACCTGATGATAAATCCCAAATAGACAAACATAATGGTCATGCATATAATTATTGTTTTACTCACTGAGCTGTCGAGCTCACTCTGTTTTGTTAATCATCTTCAGGTTTGGATAAAGGCAAGGGACCCACTTAATGGCAATATACGGGATAGGTGACAGCGGGAGATATTTTCACCCTTTTGGCATGTTCTTTTGATATGTATATATTGTTTTAGAAAAATTATGTAAAACTTCTATGTTGATGTTTTCCATGATCTTTTGTAAATATTGAAATGCTTGTATTATTAGGTGCTTGGCTCGAATCTTATGTAATGTTGTGGAGTTTTATGGAATAGTAATGTGTAGGCTATATTTTCTACCGGATTGTCAGATCAATATTTGAAAATATGATAAATCATGCTGAGATCACATATGCATTTTGAGCGGAATATATTGTGAAGCCTTAAGTAGACTGACGTTAGCCAAAATTGAAGTGTTGTATCTTGATGGATCCCACGCTTGGATTAAGGATAACCATGATGATTATGATAACTGAAATATAAACACTGGGACCGTTACAAGATGTGCATGAGAGGGAAGATCAAGGGCCTAGATCTTCTTATTTTGGGGGATTGGACACATGGATGAAAGGGGATGACAAACTTGCAAAATTTTGGGGGTATGGATCTTAAAAGAGTCCATGGAGAATTTATCTCTTCATCCTTATCCTAGAGAGGATTCCTCCATGGCTAAAAAAAAAAACTTAGAAACCCAAAGATCTAACCTCATCTCTATTCCTCACTATCTCTATTTCTCTCCCCTTCTTTACCTCTCTTCTCTTCTCTCTCTCCCACTCCCCTTGGGCCCAGATCCGCGCGCGTGTAGGCCTGTAACGGCCGGCCAGGCGGTGGTCGGCCATGCGACAGCCGGCCAGGCATGACCGGCCGGAGATCGGAGTGACAAGGTGAGTGTGTTTCTTCTTTCTTTTTCTCATTTCTCAAGTATCCATCTCTTGTGATTCATAGATCTTGATCTCTTGATTTTGAATGGACTTTCCCTTGATCTATTCATCAAAATTTTCTTTGAAGTTTCATGACCTATTAAAGTATGTAGTGGTCTAATTTTGATCTTGAGATTAATGAGTTACTCCAATTGCATATAATGGATGGATATAAATGTTGTATTGTAGGGCATATCATGTGGTGAGGGAGATCTCTTCCCTTTTGACCTAAATTCACTTTCTAAATTTTCAATTTCAATAAATTCTCATCTTGGGTTAAGATTTCATGATTTATTCTTCAAGCATACCTAGATTTGAATTTATTGGTGTTGGTTTCTTCAATAGATGAATGGGTTTTCATTTATTGAACTCAAGTTCTTTCCCAACTTGATGTTTCATGGGTTGATTTTTGTGGGTTTAGATTGAATGGATGATAAAAATCCCATCTTGGTTCTTGGGTTGCATAATAGAAATCGATAGATGGGTATGTTGGCTGTTTACTTAGAGATGTCTTCATGTAAAACTCTAGCATGGTATAAACCACTTGCTATTATGGTCCCTTGTGTACAATTGACTAAAAATCATATGAACTACATAACGTTGGGTATGAGCTCAATCTACAAAAATTGGTTTAAAGGGATTAAAATCACTATTTTTATTATGACAATAGAAGAGGCAATGAGGTGGGTGTTTTCATGAAAATATCTAAATTCGTCGGAGGTAGTTGAAAAAGACTGATTCTTGTTGATATAGAAAAGCCCCACAAACCCTTCATGTGTAGGACTTGACTTCAAGTTCATTAATTTACAAAGTTAAAGTTTGTCCCTGGATATCTAAAAGAGAAATTTTGAGAACATAGAAGTCTCTCAATTAAATCTAAGCTCTCCCTTCGTTAAAATTTTGTATACGAAGAAGATGAGATTGTACTCTGAATGTCTACACCTATAATGCCTTGACTGATGCTCTGAGAAAGTCTAAGAGGTAGAAGAGATGATAAAATCTCATGATCTTGTAATGAAATATTTAATTAAGTTATATCCAAAAGTTTGCAATTAGCAAAATATAAGTCATGGAAGCCTTAAAGGATATCTTGGCCCTGAAGGGAAGAGATAGTAGGTTGGAACTCTCTCATTTCTCGTTTTGACTATTCATTGTTAATTTAAGAACCTTTTCTAACTTTTTCCCAAGCTCCCAAATTTCCGAGGAACTCTATTAAGTAACAAGAGCAATCACGAACACATTAAGAGTGGGTTTAATACATAACTCAAGTGTAGTCTAATTCCTTTTTACTTGCTTTGACACCTATTTGACAAGATAACTATTTGGGTATTCCATATCAGTCCGTAAATTCACATCATCCTCCAATTCCCTCGTTCATCTGTACTTGAACTCCTTCTAGGCCTTTGGACCATATTGCAGTAGTGTTGTATGCATCAATGTACTAGGAAGCGAAATACTCAAGTGACTCCTATATCATCACTATTTTACCTCCTAAATCGAGATTGTGTATTTAAAGTCACGAATAGTACACCTTAAAATGTGAGTATAGTATGTGAAGCTTGAAAAAAATGAAACTCTGACTGTAGGAAAACTTCTATAGCGAAATGATTCTATGGCTATTCAAAGAGTGGGGAAGACCTGAATTGTTCATAGAGTAGTTGAGAAATTATCGAAGACTGTTAGATCAGGTTATGGGCAAGTAACCCATGTTTATCGTTCTTAAGGATCTTTTACGCATTAATTAATAAATTCTAGTAAGTTTTGCCATGTTCCTTCTTACTGTCGCCATTCAGTTTTATCACAAATAATTACATTACGAGTTGATGAAGTGTTTCTAATATTTTCCACTATGATTATGTATACTGCATTTGACTGAGTTATCCATGTCACAAAGTAATGATATGATTTTTCATAAGTAGGATGAAAAGATTTTGTGATGGCTTATTTAAATGAATAATCAAGCTAGCTCATGAACGATTGAAGGCCGTAAGATACAAATTTGGGTTTAAAAGTCAAGTATTATTTTGTGACTATGAATACAACGATTAGGAATTAAGAAAGATGAGGCAAGACTACATTCGATCGCAAGATGCATATGAGTTAACCTTGTATATGCTAACTTAATTAAGTACCCTCGTACTCTAACTTTAGACATCTAAGCCCCTTATCAATTTTGCATATAAAAATGGGTCAGTTATTTAGTGCAAGAATAAGAAGTAGATATGATGGTACAATTAGTGAAAACTATACTAGTGTATAAATAAAAATTTAAATTTCTAAATGTACTAACTAGATGTGACTATGGTCAAGTGAATAAGCCTGAAGCTCTTAATGTAACTAAGTCATATGAAACTAGAATGACTAATGGGATTGTATATGGATGATTGCCACAAATAACAACCAATACATAATTACTCGAACCTAATATGTGGGCTGGTGATAATAACACTTAGCCACCTAAAAGTAGAACGGAAGAACCAATAAACTCTTGATAAACTCGGAAACCGATATGAGATTTGATGATCATATACACTTGCATACTAAACTTAAATCATTAAATATTATACCTTGTGACTGCGCGTAAAAATTTTGAAAAAGAAATGAGAATGTTGTTTGAGTATAACTATTGAGCAATCATCTACAGTGAACAATTAGAGTAAGTCAAAAACCTGGTTGGTGGACTAATCAACTCTATCAGTTAAACAATAAGAAGTATGAAAGGTGGAGTACAACTAACTACAAGACTTACTCGTATAAATTAGGAATTTATGTATTAAAAGTGTAATCAATGGTTGATGAAATATTGAACGATTGACATTGATAATATTTTGTATATAAAATGATTGTTTGCATATGAATGATACTGAAGTTGAATGTGATTAAGTGTAACATGAGGTATACAGTTATACATGCTCATACGCATACACCTCTATTTGGATACGCAGTTGCTGATAATATGAATGAGAACTCAATCCATATGAATGAGATTCGTAGATCACTTTGCTGTTGACTTACAACTCATGTGTGAATGTATAACCAGTAAATCCTATACATCTTATTAACAATAGAATTACTAATAAGAAGATGAACTGTAACTTACATTCACATACGCACATTCAGTGAACCACATACATTCTCCAGTGATAGAATTGATAAGCTAAGAATCAAATATAATAAATGGTCAAATTGTTATAATATGATGAAGTGATTGTTATCTGAGTATATGTATACACATGCAGTGAACCACATGAAGTTATTCGGTAATAGAGCTGATGAGCTGCAGAGCAAAGCATAGTGTTTAATTGATATTCATATTTTTACTACACTGGTTGTTATCTGCGTGTAAATATAAGCATGTCTTTCGCTTTCTTACTCATTGGAGGAAGGGGCTGGGCGGGAGCCGGTAGGAAGGGGAAGACGGTGTTATTGCATTATATACGTGCATATACATAAATAGGAGGAAGGGGCCGGGCGGGAGCCGATAGGAGGAGGAAGACGGTGTTATTGTTATATGATGTTTACACACACACACACACACACGTATATATATAGGAGCAAAGGGCCGGCCGGAAGCCGGTGGGAGGGGAAAGACAGTGTCATTATATTATATATCTTTATATAAGGAGGAAGGGGCCGGGCGAAGCCGGCAGGACGGGGAAGGCGGAGATTTATCATACTTCATATGTGAATTGCATATGCATATGAATAACGTATAATACGCCTCTCATTAATATGACACGTATAATACGCCTCTCATTAATATGACATGTGAGTGTTGTGAAGTGTAATATGATACTGCTATATGTGAAGTGCGATAAGATTACAAGATATAAAAGTATGTTTTGTGATGCATGTTTTATTTGAACACATACACTATATATAAGACTGTGGGTGTGTGATTGGCGCGTCCGTGCATGATATATGAAATACGTATGTGACACATACTATGAATACATAAGAAGAGTTTGATAATAAACTATAATTGTCGAGCTAATATTTTACTGAACTTATTGACCCTGTAACATGTGTCATAGAATACGAAAAATATCATAAGAAATCAATGACTAAAGAGTTAGACCGTCCCCGAAGACTATGGAGCCCAATTGTTTCATCATATGTTATTGAGTTTCTGTTTCTCTTATTCATTCAGATCTGCTCTATTATTTGAAATATCTTGCTTATATTAATTATATTCATCATTCTCTGATTTTCTTCTATCTCTCCTCACTGAGCTGTTGAGCTCCCCCCCCCAGATTATTATGTTTTCAGGTCATGGTGAGACGAAGACCCAATTTAAGATTTCAAGTGCCTTGTTGAAAATCCGGTTACATAGAGAAGTTTTAGAGTTGTAATTTGTGTGATTGTAAAGTTCCATGTTGTATATGTTTACAATCTGTTTGATGTTATTATAGCATAAATTAGATGGCCTTGATCTTGATGAGTTGGATTTATAAATAAATTGGTGTTATGTTCTGAATACCGAGAGGAGTATTCTCAAGCATATGTTCTTTTATTTTCATACAAGTAGGCGATGTCAAGCTGAAATTGTTAGAAGGAGTATAAGTAGGCCGTTGTGAGTCGAAATATTATTATGATTGCATGGGCGATTATTGACTTTGATCTACATGTTTGGAGTGAGAATAAGTAGGCTGATGTTGGCTGAAATTATTGTACATTGAATGTATATTTGAACATATTAGTATTTACAAAGGAGATGGTGTAGCAATTTTCAAGAATATCGGAGATGAGTATGATAATCTGTTGATCAATATAGATATTAATGTAAATTGAGATCATTAGAATCATGAGAAATACCAGTTTTTGTTTTAATCTTTAATTTTTTGCCTCAAAAATAGTTCACCATGTTTGCAATATATATTAAATTTTGATCACACATATTTGTGATTCATAGTATTTCAATGAACTTATTTTTGTGGGATTTATGGAGATTTTATGGTATTTAAAATGAATTTAAAAGATGTTCAAAATTGGGTTTTTGGGCTGCTTGCGGTCGACCGACTGGTCGACCGAAGGGTGGCTCGGTCGACCGATGTGCATACATGCACGAGCCCAAGTGCGGTCGACTGACTGGCTCAAGCCCACTCTCGGGCTTGCTCGATCGACCGACAGAGAGTTGTAACTCTCTGGGTTTGGGTACGGTCAACCGGACGGTCGACTGGCAACCCCAACGGTCAAAAATTGACTGTTGGATGGCTGACCGACCGGTCGACCGACATGCCATCAAGAGCCTATAACGGTTAGTTTTCTGAGCTGTATAAATTAGGGTCTTTTAGGCTAGTTTTATAAGAAGATCTTTACAAGTTTTTTGAATGCAAATTTTCCCATCTTCTACAGAGTTTTCTCTATAAGATTGTGAGCTTAACTTTCATATCAAAAGAAGAGTTTATCAAGAGTGTTTCTCTTGACTTTTTCAAAAGGATTTTCTTGAGTTTTTCACCACAAAATCTATCTAGTTTTTTTCACACAAGCTTGAGCTATCCTTCGCTATATCCATCCTCTACAGTCCTATTGTGAGAGTGTTTGGGTGATCAAGAAAGGGATCACAAAATGTTTCACTTTTGTATTTGAAGGAGTTAAAAGTTGCAGTCTCGGTGAGCTTGCGGGGTTCGTGTTGTGTGTTGTTCTTATGGGTATAAGTGAGTGACTTCGGGTCTAAGAGTTCTTGAGGGTCCAAGAGTTCTTGAGGGAGCTCGTTGTAGATATTGCGGCACCAAGTGATCTTGCAGGATCATTTTTATGAAAATCCTTCCTTGCGGTGAAGCGGGAACGTAAAGCAAGTGGCTCGAACCTTGAAACAAATCTCTCGTGTTTGCGATTGCTTATCTTTCTCTCAACTCACTTGTGTTTTTATCTTGCATGCTCATATTGTTCATATTTTTATATGCTCGATATTTACTTGTGCTTAATTGATATACATGCTTGGGATTGCTTGACATCTTGCATTCTCTTATTCCTCGCCTATTATTTACATGCTTGATATTGTGTTTATGCTCACATAAGTATTTAACCATGAGAGCTACAGTTGCACCTTGATTAGTCTCTAATATTGCATATTCCACCCCACATCTTCACATTTATTTTATATAAAATATTGCTAATAATGATTTTCTTATGTGTTCCTTAGTCCATTGTGTGGAATGAAGAAGAAGCCCAAATCTCATTTATTTGGTGATTTAAAGCCTACAAAATAGCCATTGATTTTGGGAAGAGGATTTGTCAAACCAGGGGCAGAAACTAGAAAGCAGCAAGAGGGACAAGTAGGGGACACGACATCCATACACTGCAGGCGGCACCGCGCCTACAGCGCCAGAAGTGCCGCGAAAACGCGACAAAAACTGCGTTTCCACAGCTGTACTAGCGCGACTGCGCAGTACTTCGGGTCACGGATTGTCTCCCTGGCCCTTTCCTCTTGGTGCCCATAAAAACCCCTTGGTGTTCTTCAGAGGAGGAGATTCAAAGTTAGGGTATTGATGTTAGTTTGTTTTTAGGAGCTTTTAGTTTGCCTGTGTTTTCTTCTTCTTCTATCTTAGTTTAGCCATTAGAGTAAAAGAGAGAGTGTGTACAAGTTGTATTGGAAGGTGACAAGCTAATACAAGTAATACTTCTCCTTCTTCTTTCCACTTATTGTGCTTTTACTTGTTTCTATTTTCTTATATTAGTGTAACTTTTTTCTCATCTACTTCTTCTCTCTTGCTTTTATTACTCATGTCTAGATAACTTATTGCATGGCTAAAAAACTACTAACCCACTAATCTCTAACAACTTGATTGATAACCCAAATGAGTCAATAATGTCAAATAAGCCTTGTGCAAATAAGAGTTATGACATCTTAAGACGAGGTTCTAACTCTAACTTACTTACAAGTATTACCACTCTCATATTTTATGCTTAATCGTTTTTTGATGATTTATAGATTGTAGACACTACTTATTTTCATAAGTTGGAGATTTTCCTATTCATCTTTGTCAATAGCAATAGTGTACTTATTTCTTCCCTTATGCTTGCCTTCAATGGGATCTTAATAAGAAATGTTCAAGTTTTGCCATGTAAAGCTAAGTGAAGGGAAGAACTTTCATTCGATCTCCAACGTGAAGAGTTTTTATGCATAAGCCTATGCTTGCCTATGATCCATTGTGAGGCTATATCTTCAAGAAATAAGAGATTAGTGGGAGCACTTAGTAAAAGTTAGCATGCATTTTTACCCTTAAGAAAATCACTTTTACAACCATAAAATCATCCCAGCAGTTTTTGAAATAACACTTATTTTCTTTTAAATTCTTTATTTGAGACAAGGAACTGTTTCTTTACTTTGAACAAAGAAGCCGCACTAAAACTTTCATCGCTCTCCTTCCTTGTGGATACGACCCATATAGCCACTTCGCAATTACGAAAGAATCGCAAAAGCAATAACATCGACATCACTCTTCTCCTTATTCTTGTGCATGCTTTTTGTCGATCAAATTTTTGCACCGTTCCGGGGAGGGAAACGATTTTATTATTCAAACACTAAACATTCTTCTTTGTTTTTGTGTGTAGGAGAAGTTACCAAGAAGCTAACTATAACGGAAAGCAAGATTGATGGCCAAAGACATTGAACGAAGAATTCATTTGCCCTCAGAAAAAATCGTGTAAAAGTGAATTTTTTTTTATTGAAGTACTAACAAAAACTCTTATGCAGGGTTGCCTAAAATTGCGCAAAATTGTTTTCTAAAATTTTTTAGTTCACTTGTATGCTTCACTTTTATACTTGTAATAATTCAACAAGAACTCATTAGTTATTAAATTGAAAATTTGATTAGACTTTTGCATCTAGAGCGCGTGTCTATTTCAATTTCTATTGAAGAGTGCTGGAAAAAGGTACGTGTGCATTGCATATAGAATAGGACTAACATTTAGAGTGATTTATTGCTTGAGTGTTATCTTGTTGTGAATATATTGTGCACTTGCACAATTAACATTAGGGGCAAAACCCAAATAAACAGATAAGGTGGGGATTTCATCACCCTTCTTTAGCCCAAAAACCATCTCCAAGTGCTCAACCTAACTAAAAGTTGATAGACGTTAGCCCTAGGGACATCTTAGACTCACTAAGAGATTAATCGAGGGTGAAATTGCAAGAACTATACTCCTGCAAAATCGGTGTCTAAGGAAAGAGGATTGAGAGGTTAGCCTCGAAAGCTCCATGGTTTGGCGTAATTAAGACCCGAGGCTCACGCCCGGATACCTTCCACTGAGTTTTGCCCTTTCCTTGCCGATTAGCTTGTGTCTAATTCCTGCAACAACCTCTCCCGAAGAATCGACCAGTTAGGAGTCGTCTAGATCCAGGTGCCTTAGATTAAGGCTTGATTGTTGTTTCTCTTTCTTTTGTTTGTTTTTTATTCTTTCAAATTGTTTTGTTGTATATACGTTATTTATGGTTTTGCTGCATGCAGAGTGGGTAAGAGATCCTGCTACTTTCAAATTCACCCAAAATACTTCTCTACCCTGCATCCAGAACCAGTGATGGCATCGCTACAGGATAAGTTTTACCCAATCAGAACTTCACTCCCATCTTGTATAAAACTTCCTAAGCGAATGATAATAATTTTGAGTTAAAACCCACTCTCCCAAAATTTTATGGTTTAGAATCAGAAGATGCAAACTTCTTTGTTAGGGAATTTGAAGAAGTATGCCTCATGATGCGCATTACCCAGTTAGGAGATGATGCCGTTAGGTTGCGTTTCATTCCCTTCTCCCTAAAAGACCTAACTAAGAAATGGTTGTATAGCTTGACTGTAGGCTCAGTCACAACGTGGGACAATTTTGTTAAGGCTTTCTTGAAGAAATTTTACCCAATCTGCCCTCATCAGAAAGAATATCATGCAGTTTAGGCAAGAGCAGAGCGAACTATTCTGGAGAAACTTTGAGCGCTTCAAAGATCTCTTAGCTCAGTGCCCTCATCACGGTGTAGAGAAATGGTGTCAGTGCTAATTCTCTATGATGATTTGGATTATCAAACAAAAATCTTTTTAGAAACTATGTGTCAGGGGGTTTCTTGCAAAGGATGAAAACTAGGGTTGGGATTTGTTTGAAGATCTACCTGAGAAAATCCTACAATAGGAGCCAACCTCTGAGAAGCCAGGAATTCACACTGTATAGCTTCTAAAGGAGGGCTCCTATCCTTAGAATCATCCATGGCTGCTGAAACTAAGATCACCACTCTGATGAGGAAATAGAGGCTCTAGAAACAAAAGAGCCAGCCAATGTCAACCAAATCAACCCACAACCAATTCATAATACGGGTTGTTCATATTGTCAGGCACCAAACTACGTTTTCGAAGAGTGTCCCATTTTCAGACTCATCAAGTACCGCCGAACACATGAACGCTGCCTACTCAAGGCTGCAACACATTCTTACTCGCAACTTACAACCCCGGTTGGAGAAATCACCCGAATTTCTCTTGGGCCCAAATAATTCTCCCAGGCCCAATTTCCCTAACAAACTTCACCATCCCAATCATCAAACAAATTTTTCCAGTCAAGCTCCATCTTCCTTCTTTCAAAATTCACCAATGGAGAAAAATTCAGTAAATTGGACGAGAGTATGGAGGCATTCATGAAGTCCCAAGCCGCCTTCATGCAAAATCAAGGACAGACAGTAAACAACTATTCACAGGCCATATCTAAATTGAAAATTTAGATGAGTCAATTAGCAAACTCTCTAAGTGAAAGACCCGAGGGTACTTTACCTAGTCAGCCGCTAGTCAACCCTAAGAATTTCAATCAAGCTTATGAAGTTCAGGATTCTCAGATCAACAAGTGTAATGTTGTTCATACACTTAGATCAGGAAAGAAGGTGGACAACCAGGTCTACTAGCAGAAAAATCCAATCCACATTGATCCTACTCCTGCCTCCACATCTGCTAGCTCCTCTCAATCTCTCCGCAAACGTCTGACAAGGACATAGCTACTGATCAAGTTCACAGCCGTAGCACCCTTTTCTAATAGGCTTAGGAACAACAATAAAACATGCACACAGAAAAGATACTTGAGATGTTCAATCAGGTATCCAATAAGTCCCAGCATATGCTAAATTCCTTAAGAATATGTGTACTAAGAAGAGAAAAACGAATGTGCCAAAGAAAGTATTTTTTAGCAACCAACATAAGCGAACTTCTGTCTGGTCCTATTCCGTGAAATACAAAGATCCCGATGTCCTACAATTTCTTGCACTATAGGACAAACAGAAATTAGCCGAGCATTTCTTAATCTGGGAGCAAATATCAACTTGCTAGCTCTCTCAGTGTACCAGCAACTTTTGTTGGGCGAGCTGCGTCCAACTCGAGTAACTATTCAGTTAGCCGATTGATCTGTTTCCCAAAGGAAAATCATAGATGTCCTTATTTGGGTCAGAGATTTCATCTACCCTATTGACTTCATTATACTTGAGACCCAACCTGTGTCAAACTCAAGGTCTCAAACTCCAGTCATCTTAGTGCATCCATTCCTTACTACAGCTAATGCCATAATCAACTGTAGGAATGAGTCCATGCGATTGACCTTTGGAGACATGATGAAGGAGGTCAATATTTTCAACCTAGGAAAACAACCCAGGGATATAAATGATCAAACATTTGAGGTCAACTCCATTGAAAATTTGACTAGTGAGCATAAGAAGAGCATGGAGGCAAACACGGAGAGCGAGATTGATTTAGAGTCGGAGGAATTCAATTTAGACCAAATCATTGACTCAGCGGTGGATTGGGCATCAAGCCAAGTGTACCTAACCCCAAGACCGAGATTCCAAATCTCCCTTCCAATGAATCCACTCCTTCTAGAGTTAAAAGATTTGCCTGAACATCTCAAGTACGCCTACCTAGGTGGAAGAGAAACCCTGCCAGTCATCATAGCATCCCATCTGACTGGACAACAAGAGGACAACTTAATGTCAATTTAAGGAGACATAGGGAAGCCATTGGATGGACAATGAAAGACATTAAGAGGATAAGTCCAGCAATAGTACACACAGAATTCATTTAAAGATGAAGCACTCATAGGAGGGACCCACAGCGTAGGCTTAACCACTCATGCAAGATGCTGTGAAACACAAAATTTTTGAAACTGTTAGACAATGGGATCATTTATCCCATTTCTGATAGCCAATAGGGTTAGTCCAGTCCATGCTGTCCCCAAGAAAGCTTGTTTCATGGTGTAGAAAATGAGCACAAGGAGTTGGTACAAACAAGACCACCTACCAAGGTTCCTATTTGTATTGACTATCGAAAATTGAACGATGCTACCCTTGAAGACCACTTCCTACCACCCTTCATCGATCAAATGCTCGAA